>PVIJ01021171.1:0-19112 GCA_004024925.1 Scalopus aquaticus | reverse complement strand
AAAAGAAAACTATCGAATGGTTTCACTTATAACAGGACTATAGGGAGGCCGGGTGGGAGAGAGACACTCAGCGGTTGGGGGGGGGGAGGGGAGGATAAGGGCACAAAATGGAAGAGAGGAGAATACAGGGGGCCATGGAGATGGATCACGGGTGAATTGGTGGTGGGTTGCCCAAGGGGAATACAAAATGTAAAAGACATAAATAACAATAAAAAAAACCAACAAAAAAAAACATGCTGCCTGTATTATCTTAGTGTGTCTACATCTGACCCTACAATGTATGTACTGGTAGTCTTACTCCAACTTTACAGATAAGGAAATTGAAGTTTATAGACAATAAGTATTTTGTCCAAGGATAATACTATAAGTTAATGAGAGTGGGGGTCGCGCTCCCAGTCGGCTGGCCAGAGCCCTCCGACCTCACCGCAGTTTCTAACCTTGTATTCAGTGGCTCTCAGGGGAAGCCGGTTCGCCCACCTCTCCTTGCTGTTGTTCCTCTGTGTGGGGTCCCATGTCTTTTCTCTTCTCTTTGCTCCGACTCTTCGGTTTATTTTTAAGTCTAAAGCACCCCCGGGGTTGATTGTATTGTGTAGGGTATCCGGTTCTCTTCGAGTCAGCTCTCAAAGTTAGGGATATTTTTCTCCATAAATCGATTTTTTGTGGGAGAGCCTGATCCTAGCGTCTGTTCGCCGCCATGTTTTGGGGGCGTGTCTGAACTGGGTTGATCTTAATAGAAAAATTTGGTGAGAAAAATGCTAGATACATTATTTCATCCGCTTTAAGTTTTGTGTAATGGGGAAGCTAGAATGTACTAGAAACACAAAATGGATAGAATAGTATAATAAACCTCTATATTCCCAACATCCAGCCCCAAAAGTAACCAATGCATCTTGCCATGAATGAAGAAACCAGGTTCCTTGCTTGTAGAGTTTCCCACGGTATAGACTTTGCTGATTACATTATCACGGTATAATTTAACAAGCTACTTTGTCCTCTGTATTGCCTATAAAATAATTGAATCTAGAGACTTGCTCTAGAGGTATGATTTTTTTTATTGATGTAACATTGCATTCTAGCATTATATATGTTTTAAGTGTTCATCATTGACAATCAACATGTGTATAAACTACATTAAGGTCACCACCAAAAGTTCAAATCTATAATTCATCATACCATGGTGCTTGCTTTGTCAAAAGCTTATATAATCACAAAACCATTTGGAATAAAAGCTTATGCTTCACTTGCAAAAACCTGTAGCATTGTACAGACAAGCCCACAGTCTAATTTCATTGGTAACAATATCCACATTCATAACAAAGTGTTGAGATATCATTCTCCTGATCTCGGCCTAGTTGTGTGACTTCTCTAGATCTCAGTTTCTTCTTACATCAAACAGATAAAACTATCACTTCCTGTTTACCTGTCAGGATTGTTGTGATTATCAAGCGTTGGTAACAGAGTATTTCCTTTCCATTCCCGAGGACATCCATTTGTATAACACTCCTGGCATCTATTTCCTGCTTATTCTTAATTGGGGATATTAGAGGAGGAAGATTTTGTATGCAGAAATTAATTATTCACAGTGCAGCCCATTTTTTCTCCCCTGCCTCCTTGGGAGCAGTTGCCTTGAGGGAGCAAGCATCCTGCTATGTTCTCCAGAGACTGGCTTGTTTTTCCAGATATAATCCTGTTAAGCTATTAAGTCTATGATTCTGGAATTCAGATTATGAAATCCACTTGGCTTATAAAAGTATCATAGTCTTGAATATTAGTTATATGAGAAATGAAGTTAACACTTTGGTATCTTTGCTATGTCTCACATCTCAATTGTCTGAGAACTTGGACAGGAAAAGGCTCTTTTATTTATGCTGCTGCATCAAAGACCCAAAAGCAGGAGTCTGGGTTTCAGTAATTTTTATACTTCTAGTATCAAGCCCACTATCTGGCACATAGCAGGTACTTAATAAATGACTTATGGCTAAAATACTTTTGAATAATATAAAATTCTATGCATAAATAGTACATTAATTTATTATGAAAAACAGAGCTATGCCAGTAGATTTGTATTTTTCAAATTTTTCACAGTATGGTTGACATCGGAGAAAATTTATATAAGCATTATCTTTGTCAGTTCTAGCTGTTAAAACAAAATAGCAGAGACTGAACAGCTTTCAAAACACAGAAATGTATTTCTCACAGTGTTGGTGACAGATCAGACATCAGCATAGTCAAGTGAGGGGTCTCTTCTATCTAGATTGTAGCCTTCTTGCTGTATGCTCACATGGTGGAAATGGTGACTTAACTTTCTGGGGTCTCTCTGATAAGGAGACTAATATACCATAAATGCAGGCTTGAACCATATGACCTAATCAAGTCCCAAAGATACCCTCTTGCTAATACTGTCACTTTGGCATCAGTGAATTTGGGGGATAGAGAGGCACAAACATTCAGACCCAGCAACCATGCAGTATATAGCTTCAAAAATTTTATGAAGTAGAATGGAGAGCTCATATAGTAGGTAGGAAAACTTAGCTACAAGGCAGTAATATAATTCACTTATGGGCTGTCTCAAGTTTATAGTTATGTTTGAAGAAAAGTAACTTCAGACCTTATTAGCTAGTTTAGATTCTTATTTTTAAATTCGGTGGAATACATTGAGACTACATCTGTAAGCTTCCAAATCGCTAAGTTGATGGTAGACTTGTTTACAAGTCCATTTGGAGGATCAGAAATAGTTGATTATGTTCTGGAATTTTTGGATCACAAACAAAGTCGTTGAGGCAGTTTAGATGGAGAAAGTAAGAGACTATCACAATAAAAAGAGGTGTGAAGTTTTAAATTGTTATCAGAAGAGTAATTACCAGCAAATTGCCACACTTACAGAGACAGCAACAGATGTGTGACAGCTGGGTTAATTGAACGTCTGGTGGGCCCTTTTCTATATAAGATAATTCCATGTGCATATTATGGAGAAAAAAGCAGGTGTGATCAGTGACTTGTCAAATGAAGAGGATAAATATCACCCGGTGAGTTTTCTGATCTACTAAACTTAATGTTTTATTTGTCTTAATTTGCAAGATAATCTGGCAATCAATTTTTGATGGTGTGGTGAATAAATTTTACAACTAGGCAGCACATATTATTATAAAAGTGTGTGGCAAAGAGTTTGCTGTAGTATTTCTTATTTCTAGCTTTAATGTGGAGGCATTACAAAATGTACATTGATATGAATTCTGCAGGCCACACCCCCATCGCAGCACCACAATGCACAAATGTAGATAGCGTTGATGTCACTAAGTTTGACACTTCCACAGACTTGGGCTGCTAGAATATTCACCAAATCTTGACAAAGTAAGAAAGAGTATTGGACTGTCATTTAGGAGACTAGAAATTTGGCCACTGGCTGTGTCAAATAGTTTAAGTACTTGGAACAAATTAATTGTTCATCTCTGTAGGCTTTGCTCCATTTTGTGTCGCTAAAATTAGATTATTGAATTAAATGATCTCTAAGTCTTTAAGATTCTGTTTCATTGCAGGAAAAAATAGTTTTTTGCCAGTTTTTCTTTAATTTAATATGTATTTAAGACTACAAATTAAAAACTCTATTATGCCAGTAAAAATACTGGCAACATTTTGTAGGTATTTGTTGATGGGCTGGCTGATTATCTTATGTAAACTGTTGAAGATAAAAAGTGGCAGAAATTATCTAATTCTAGTCATGAGGTTATTTTCATTTTCCCCAGTACATGTCATCAATCTGTTACTATATTGACAAGAAGCTGTGCTAGCTGCTGAATGGGAGAACACCACAAGGATTTGTTCAAGTGTAATCAACACACACACACATCTACAATATAGTGAATCAGTAGTTTTTAAACATTAGTCTTCACCAATATCATCTGATGAACTTGCTAGTCATAATTTTTAAAAATTATTTTATTGAGGTAATGTTGGTTTACAGTACTCTATGTTTTGGGGGTATACAGTCACACTTCTTCATGGGATCTAATTCTTTTTTAAAGACTACTATGTATTTTTGTTTAAATTCTATCTGGTGGATCTATTGGTGAAAGTGGGGTATGTTTTTCCCAATGTCTGTTTTCAGATTTGATAGTAATTGCCTTGTATATTTTGATGTTCCTTCATTTGGTGAGTATATACTGGTAAGTGTTATATCTTCCTGATGTATTTTTCCCTTCATCAGTATATAGTATAATGTTGATCCATGTCTCTTCTTATCTTTTGTAGCTGGAAATCTATTTTCTTTTATATAAGTATGGCTGTCCTTGCCTTCCTTTGGGATCCCACTTGCTTGTATGATTCTTTTCCATCCCTTTACATTAAGCCTATATTTATCTTTGGAGTGTAGGTGTATTTCCTGGAGATAGCAGAAGGCTGAATTCTGTTTTCTGATCCAACCAGCCTCTCTGTGCCTTTTTATTGGTGAGGTCATTCTGTTTATATTTATAATGATTATTGATATATAAAAGTCTGCTACTGCTATCTAGTCCTTAAATTTGGGGTTCTATCTATGTCTTTGTTCAGTTCTTTCTGGATATTCTTCTTTGTGACTTAGATATGGGAGCTCCTATCAATATTTCTTGATGGGGATGTATAGTGTTTACAAACTCCAGCTTCTGTTTGTCTAAAGCCTTTATTTCTCTCTTGTATCTGAAGGAGCGCCTTGGCTGACAGTTCTTGAAGTATTTTGATCAGGTCATTCCATTCTCTCCCTGCCTATAGTGTTTCCTCAAAGAAGTCCGATGTTAGCCTGATTGGGGTTCCTTTATAGGTTATCTGCTTCTTGTCCCTAGTCAGCTTCAATATTCTTTCTTCATTGAAGTCTTAGAATTTTCACTACTATGTGTCTCATTAGATGTGTTCTCATGGACTTGTACATTTAGTTCCTTCACCAGGTTCGGGAAGTTTTCCTATATTATTTCATTAAATAAGTTCCCTGTTTTCTTCTCCCTTTTTCCCTTCTGACTTATCCATTATTTTTATATTGTCTTTTGTCATGGAGTCAGATTATTCTCAAAGTGTTTCTTCATTTTTAATTCATATTTCTCTTCCTTTTCCACTTGGATTCTTTGTGCTTTATCATCTTCAAGGTCACTGATTTGATCTTCAATTTGGTCTTTTCTGTGTTCATAACTTTCTCCAGAGTTTTAAAAATATGCTCTATTGTTCTTTTTAAATCCTGCATATCTGCTATTTTCTTAAAGACACGATTTTGATCTTCTTTTTTAAAAAAGATTTATTTATTTATACATACAAGCTGGGGTATAGGCCAGAGGTGTGGGGCGGCGAGAGGGTTCACCAGAGACAGAGTGGGGAGCAGAACAGGCAGATCAGAAATACACTGCTGAGGGGAGCAGCGGGCGAGGCAGGAGAGGTCTGCTGCACCATGTGGGATTCTCCCCGGCTGGGCATGGAACTCGCATCGCTGCTGCCAACAGCTCCACAGTGCAGCGTTCAACCGCTGCGCCACCAGGGAGGCCCTGATTTTGATCTTATGATCATGAGTTTTATTCCACTGAACATTCATTCCTTTCTCCCCCTGACTTTTCTTGCATATTTTTGACTAGCTACACTGTTTTCTTCCATTTCTTTGAATTTTATCATGGCAATTTTCAACTCTGTATCTGATAGGAAGAAAAGATTTTCCATGTCTTCATGGTTGGATTCTGGAGATTTGTTCTCTCTCTGTGGTGTCGTATTCTCCTGAGGATTCCCGTTGCCATTGGTTAAATTTTCCCATCTCCCCATTATTGGCTTTCTATGTATTAAGTGTGCAGAGCTTTCACTTTTCCAGTAGGTGGCACTGTATGTCAGGGAGAACTAATCTGTAACTGGGTCTTCTGGACATGGGTGAAATTCTTGAAGGAGTCTCTTGCTGGTAAATGTGTTCATGGGTTAGATCATGCCTATGGTACCACTGATAGCCCCCCTTTTGGGATTTCAGACTTAAGTGTTGGCAGTCTGTGGACTGGTCTTTCCATTGAAGCTTCCTTGTGCTTACCAGCTCCTTTCCACTAATTGGCCTGATCCTGAGGGAAGTGGGGGAAAGGAGTTGTCACTGTGAGTTTTGTCCTCCTCACGGTCATCCTTGTTCACCTGGCTCACCCCAGCATTCTTGCACATTTCTCCCCTGGTTAGATCCACAGCAATCAAAGCCGCCCTCTTTAGGCATGGGTTTGAATCATGATTTCTGCCCTCGCAAATGCCTCTACCCACACACATTTTGCTGCTTAGAGTTTTAATTTCCTCATCATCTTTCTGTACTGTGCTTTTGTTGGTGGTCTCATGTTCTGGAAGTGCTCTGGTTTTGCCCTCAGTCATGCGGTCCTCAAGTCCAGTGCCTGTTCTGACTACTCTACATTATTTTCCCAGTAGTAAAACAGGGAACCTCCTATAATATTATCTTCCCAACCTGAATTTGGTGCCAGACAGAGATAGTCCATAACCAAGACAGTGCCTTGGTGGGAGGTGCTGGCATGAACCTGCTCAATGGATCTGTTCATATGACCCAGCAATTCTATTCTTGGGGTATCAGCCCAGAGAATACAAAAACACTAATTTGAAAGGAACCTGCACTCCTATGTTTATTACAGCACTATTGACAATAGGCACATATGGAAGCAACCTAAGTGTCCCCAAACTGATGAGTAGATCAAGAAGACGTGGTATACATACATAATGAAATACTACTCAGCAATCAAAATAGATAAACTCATACCATTTACAGCAACATGGATGGAGCTGGAAGGGAATGGGCCAGGCAAACTAAGTCGGAAGGAGAAAGATAAAAACCAGATGGCGTCACTTATATGTGGAATATAGAGAAACCAAATGGTCAGATAAAGATAAACTTTAAAACCAACCCTAGAGGCCTCCCCGGTGGCGCAGCGGTTGAGCGCTGCGCTGTGGAGCTGTCAGCAGCGGTGACGCGAGTTCGACGCCCGGCCGGGGAGAATCCCACGTGGCGCGGCAGACCTCTCCTGCCTCGCCCACTGCTCCCCTCAGCAGTGTATTTCTGATCTGCCTGTTCTGCTCCCCACTCTGTCTCTGGTGAACCCTCTCACCGCCCCACGCTTCTGGCCTGTACCCCAGCTTGATTGTTAAAAAAAAAAAAACCAACCCTAGAAAGCTGATCATATATCGGAGTCATTCAGAGGGGAGGAAGGAGGGACAACAATGGAGGGAGCACAAAGGATTATATTGGAGGACTATGGACGTTTCAGTGGTGGGAATTCTATGATCACTACACCTGAGGGAGGAAATCCTATACTGTCAAAACACTAACAAGGATGTCAAACAATGGTACTTCAATAAAATGCCTATGTGTATAATATCCCTTTTCATTTATTCTAATTCTGCTTTATGTTTTTTTTAAAAAAATTATGATTTGCTTAAAAAAGTAGATGCCTATATGTATACCCACCCCCATTATGATTTAATTGATCTACATTGGAACACAAGCATTGGATATCTTTTAAGAACTCATTTGATTCATATGAGGAAGAGCTTACAGTGAGTTGGAGTAACTTGGAAAGATTTCATAGAGGAATTGGAGCTACACCTGATAAAATAGGGAGCATAATCCAATAAGTAAGAGGAGTATGAGCAAAGATGCAGAAAAATTTTGGGAGCTAAAGTTGAAAAGATAGGTTTGAGCTACATTTTGGGGAGTTTTGGATGTAATGTTTGAAATTTTGGATTTTTTCTTATGTGTGAGAGAAGGATTGGTATGTTTTGTGGTATATCACTTTATCATGGGAGACACGTGACAAAATGACATTTTAGATATATTATTATGGAGATAGGGTAGCTATCAACAAACAAGTGGATGGCGGTTAGCCTTGATGATAGTGGAGGAAAGTATGAGGGTGTTGAAGATATGGCCATTGAAAGTCATGCATGGCATTATACCATGATAGTGGAAAGACAGGAAAAGACAGATGGAGAATTTGTGAATAATTGCAATGAAAGAATACATGTTGAAGTCCTAATAACGTGCCAGGCAATTGAGGATACCTCCAAGGGTGATATCCAAGTTATTTAACAATTGCCACAATGTGGGCATCCTAGTTTCCACCAATTAAAATTCATGAATCTTAGTAGGTTGTACCAGTGTTAACTGGCTAAATGTTACTTCTGGGTAAAGCAGTGAACAAAACAGTGTGTGCTTTCATGGAGCTTATATTTGTAAAGAAGAATATGTTTGGTGCCAGAGTATCATAAAGGAAAAAACAACCCACATAAAATTGTGAAACTTAAAATAGCCCCCTGGATCATAACAATGTGGGATTAATTGCACCACCCCTTGATTATTTTCTGAGTTTCTATTTTCTGTTTACATTCATGCTATATTAAAATACCATATTTGGCCTCTCCTCCATGGCCCTTGTGACTTACTGTAAAACACATTCTCTGAGTAGATTGAACATGTTTACTTCTTGTTACTTTCAGTTATGAGCTTTTCATGCTGCAGTTTTAAACACTTCCCAAATATAAGTTGTGTCACGTATGAGAGGTCCATCAGGTGATATTTAAGGCCACGTCGTGGGAATCATTATATCTAGGTTTTGAGTTCTGTTGAGAGAGAGAGAGTGGTAAGAGCATGCAAAGTTGGTCTAAGTTTACTAGTTGCTAGAGAAGAAAGTTGAGATTTTTTTAGATTTTTTTTTCAGAACTCTTAATGATTGTACTTTTGCATAATCAATGGGATCACCTTTGTAGTAATCCTTTCTGCTTGTTAAAATGTACAAAAATACTAGACTGACCATTTTTCAGGCTGTTCTTAATCACCTTTAATCAGGTATAGTTTTTTAAATCATTCATTAAAAGTGCTATCTTCTACAGGAAGGACAATCTTAATCATTAAACACTGTCAAAACGAAGTGTTATTGAAATGCTAAGGAAGGTCAATTTTTCAAAGCCCCAAAATTTAACATCATTTCATTGTCTAAAACTTCTGTTTAAAAACAAGATAATAACACCATTACTTTTTATTTTACAGAATCAGTACATATTAATGAAAAAAGGACTTTGAAGATATAAATTCTTAAGTTCACTGAAAATGCTCCTATTTGCACAATAAAAAACAGACTATCAAGCAATTATTTTTTTAAAAGACTTATTTATGTATGCATACAAGCTGGGGTATAGGCCAGAGACGTGGGGCGGTGAGAGCGTTCACCAGAAACAGAGTGGGGAGCAGTACAGGCAGATCGACAGAAATACACTGCTGAGGGGAGCAGCGGGCAGGCAGGAGAGGTCTGCTGCGCCATGTGGGATTCTCCCGGGCTGGGGTCGAACTCGCGTTGCTGTTGCTGACAGCTCTGCAGCACAACGCTTAACTGCTGCACCACTAGGGAGGCCCTCAAGCAATTATGTAATCTCAACACATTTTCCTATGCATAAAATCATGTTTACCATGTAATTTTGCATCCTATCTTTCTATTTAATATTATATATTGAGCATTACTCATATTACTAAATATTTTTCTAAAATACAGTCATAATTACTACATAATGTCATATGGATATACCATACTTTATTATAGGATATTTAGGTTGTTTATATATGTGGGAATCATACTGTATGTTAATTATACTACCATAAATAAAACTCACTTTCTTGTATTTCTGAACATATTCCTAGAATATAAACCTAATTTTGCAATTCTTGTGCTTAAATACATGAATGTTTATAAGGTTCTTTTTACATTTTATTAAACAGAAAGATATTACCTACCTACACATTCATGATTATAATATGTGCATATATCTGTCTCACTGTATTCTCACCAGAATTGAGTCTGGAAAAATTAGCAATAATTTTTGTTTCTAGTAAACTGGCAGACCAGGTGTCCAGACTGAATTTCTATGGAAAGCATGCAAAAAGATGCATAAAAACACAAGTATTCTTGAATGCATTTTTAAACGAGCAAGAATATAAGAAATTATCCAGTGACCAAATGAAGGCAGAGAACTAAAAGTGCTAAGAAGGCCTCCAAAGCTTTTACTTTAAGAATATTTGCTGAACCTAACAAATTTTGTTTTTCACAACCTTTGAAGCTCAATGAATAGGAGACGGATTCCATGGAAATGCAAATCAAAACCACAATGATATGCCACCACCCACATATGAAACTGGCCTATATAAAAAAGACCAGAATGAACAAGCGTTGGTGATGATATGGAGGACCAGGAACCCTCTTACACTGTTGGTGGCTATGTAGACTGATCAACTGCTTTTGGAAATCAGTATGGAAATTTCTCAGAATATTAAAAATAGTTCTACCATATGATCCATCAATTCTATTCCTATCTATTCAAAGAATACAAGACATTAATATGAAGTGATATATACACTCCTATGTTCATTTCAATACTAGTTACAATAGCTATGCTTTGGAAACAACCCAAGTGCTCAGAAACAAAGGAGAAAATTAGAAAGATGTGATATATATATATATATATATATACCCACCCAATGGAATATTACTCAGCTATAAAAATGATAATTTGCAACAACATGGATGGAACCAGAGGGGGTTATGCCAAGCAAAATAAATTGGAAAGAGAAAGATAAATACCAGATGGGATCACTTGTGTGTGAGTATAGAAAAACAAGGCAAATGGTCTGATCAAACTAATAACAAACCCTAGAAATCTGACTGTGGAATTGAATCTACCAGAGGGAGAGGGAGGAGGTGGGAGAGCAAATTATGGAGGGAGCACAATGGAATATGGTGGAGGACTTTGAGTGCTTTGGTGATTATGGTGTAGTAACATACACCTGAAAGGTGTGATCTTATTCGTCTAAATCATATACAATATTGTAAACCAATGTTACCTCAATAAAAGTAAATAAATGTAAATGAAAATACAACTTAACAAATTTGTGAAAATTAGCAAAAACAATACTTGGAGGGAGATTTGTAGCATTCAATACATATTTTAGATTTAAAATCTTCCTTCTTAAAATATGGGAAAAGATCAGTAGGTTAAATCTATGTAGAAGAAGAAAATAATAAAAATCAGAGAAGAAACATCTTCTTGAACCTAACAGAGAGAATGCTTTCTAACTAACTCTATGTCTCATAATACCCAAATCAGACAAAGGTATCACAAGAAAGGAAATCTGCACACCAATATCTATTATAAACATAGTTGGAAAAATATTAAGAAATAAAATCCAACAATGTATAAAAAATTAAACTCTATGACTAAGTGGTTTTATTCCATCATATCAGATATATATATATATATATTTATTCAGCATTTGAAAATCAATTAATATAAGCCATCACGTCAACAAGTAAAGACAAAAAATCATATAATATGAAAATGAACAAACAGTACTCTATAAAAGGCAGGGGCAGCAATATCTATATCATAAAAAATAGACTTCCAGCCAAAAAGGGTAACAAGAGACAAGGTTGGACAATATATAGAAATTAAAGGTTCAGTCCATCAAAAAGACATAAAACTCACATGCCCCAAACAAAGGTGTATCAAAACATATAAAGCAACTATTAATAGACACAAAGAGAGACATTAACACAGCACAATAGTATTAGGGGACTTCAACATACCATGTACATCAGTAGCTCAACTGGGTAGAAATTCAACACAGAAAGAACAGCCTTACATGTGGTAAGGTTTTTAAAGATTTTATTTTATTTTTTGCATAGAACTAGGGTGTAAGAAAGTGCAGAGGGATCACCAGAGACAGACTTTGCCTGATGCTCCCCTTAGCAGTTTATTTCATGTTTTTAAATTAATAATTTCAAGTCTTTATTTGCTATGTCTATTTAGATTTTCTATGTCTTACCAAGGCAATTTCAGAAGTATACATGTTGTTTTAAATTTTAGAACAGCTTTAAGTTTACAGAAAAAATGAGTACAGAAAATCTGTAAATCTTCCCATTCTCCCCTTCAGTTTCCTTTATTAACTCTTTATTATTATTTCCTCTATTATTATCTGTTATTAACATTTTGCCATAGTGTAGTCTCTTTGTTACAATGATAAGCCAACACACTAACCAATGTATCATTGGTTAGTCAAAAGTAGTTGCTCCACATTTGGCAACACACAGTGATTGACACACTATTATTAAGTAAATTCCATGGTTTATATTAAGGTTCACCTTATGCTGTACCTTCTATGCGTTTTGATAAATGTATACATAAATACAATGATATGAATGCACCATTACACTATCACGTAGAATAGTTTCACTGCCCTAAAAAATTCTCTAGGTTCCACCTATTTATCCCCAATATCTCCCTATACCTGTATTTTACTGTCTCCAAAGATTTTCCTTTTCCAGTATTTCATATAATTGGAATCACACAGTATATAAAATTTCCGGTTGACTTCTTTCACTTATGAATGGACATTAAAAATTATGTCTTTTTGTGGCTTGATACATTATTTATTTTTATCACTGGATACTATTTCTTTGGATGCACAACAGCTTTTCTATTTACTTACTGAAGTACAGTTTGACTATTCCCAAGTTTTGGAAATTATGAATAAAGTAACTATAAACATTCATGTGCAGGTTTTATGTGGCTGTTTTCAATTCATTTAGGTAAACATCAAGGAACATAATGTTGGATCATGTAATAAATCTATGTTTAATTTTGTGAGACTACGAAACTGTCCTCTAAGGTGGTCGTACCACTTTTGCATTCCCATTAATAATGAGTGACAGTCTGTGTTGTTGCACATTCTAGCCAATATTGATGTTGTCAGTTTGTTGCCTCTTATTCTTTATAACAGGTATGTAGTGATAGTTAATTCTTTAAAAAAGAAAAGTCTTTGTTAGTCACTTGCTTTTCTTACTGATGAATCATCAAGCAAAAACCTGACATGTCATAGGAGACACACACAAAATCTTCCAGCATAATTAAACATTTTAATTTAAAATGAAAAGATTAATTAAAAACTATACAAAACAATATGATTTTTTATTGTTTACAAAATACATGGATATTTTTGGGACAGAATTCATGCTTGTGTGAAAAATATGATAAGCAAGTAAAATGTTGCAATTAAGGGAAATTCATTTCACCAGCAAAAATACCATTCAAATGTTCAGAAAATGATCGGTAATTATTTAAACAAGCTTCATTTGAGTAATTCCTCTGGTGTGTTCTCTCTCAGTAAGAAAACATACAATCTAAACACACTCTGACTTGGTGACCTTAAAGTTTTTTCCTTCTTGATGTATCAGCAAAGGAATCTGGTATATGTCTAGCCCCAACTGTATTATACTAATCCAGAAAGAGTAAATTTGACTAGCATTCAGTGAAGTGTAACAGATTTAAAAATTTTTATTACAAAATTTCATCAACACTATTACCATCCCTGGACCAAAAATTGTTAATGCATGTATCATTGGTTAGTCAAAAGTAGTTGCTCCACATTTGGCAATTACTAATTATGAGCAATCACTAAAAATATACTCCCCAGAATTTATATTAGTTCTCTTATGTCTCTGCACACCATTGGCCAATCTTCCATTTTTTAAAAAATTGATATTTCCATGTACAAAGAGATTTATAAAAGTGAACTACAGTTTTAATTGGCAGCTCTGTAAAAATCATTGCTTTGCATAAAGGATAGTAAAGATTCCTGAAAGCTGAAAATGCTCTGTAGACAATCTAGCCCACACTTCTCTGCAGGATTACCTTTGAATAATTCTCCCACCAGCAGCCCTAAATCATTACCCATCAAGATTTACAGATCTCCAGAGAAGGCTTTTGAGACAATCTTGCAGTGTTAATGTTTAATGTTCCGTAAACTATTGTCAGGATAAAATTCTCTTTTCTATCTAACCTGCAGTTTTATCCTATTTCCATTTAAATTCTCTCTGAAGGTAGCTACTACTCAAATTCATTTACATTCTGACAAATGTTATTAATAAAGAGTACGAATCTTAGGTTTTCAACTCCATTGGTCAATTTTCAGCTGTCATTTACTTGACCTCTCAGCACTACTGACACAAATGGTCACTCCTCCATGTTGATATTTTTTATTCTCTTCCTTCCAATAAACTACATTAGTCTGTTTTTTGTTGTTATTATTATATCACTAGCTGTTCTTTTGTTTTCTTTTCTGCATTATCCATCTCTACTCCCACCCACTAAAATGCTGGAGGTTCTTAGTGCTCATTCCTTAGTCCTATTTTCTTCTCTATCTACATTTGTTCCATAGATGGTATCATCCCCTGGCTTTAAATATCTACGTAGTAGTGGCTCCCAAATTTATATATTCATCATAAACTTGTTTTGTGAACTTCTGATGGTGTGTTCTACTGCCTCCTTGGCAGCCTAAACCTAATGTGCTCAGAATTGAGCTCCTGTCTGGACCCCTCACAACCAAACTGCCTTTTCCCAGTGTTTCCATTATAGTAAATGGAAACCCCATTCACCAGTCATCCAGGCCAGAATCCTTGGCGTCATGAACAATTCCTCTCATAAGCCACATATAATTTATAAGCAAATCTTATGGGTTCTACCTTCAAAATGTGTCTAAACAATCACTGCCTTTTGCCATTACCAATATGTTTACCCATGTCCAAATCACTATAATCTCTCACCTAGATTATTGCAATATATTTCTGCTTAGTTCTTGGTCCCATAATAGTCTGTTTCCCACACAACATTTGGAATAAGTTTTTTGAAATTAACTGAATGGTTTTCCCTGCAAATTCATATCTATGATGGTATTTGGAGATGAGGACTCTGGGAATGAGAAATTGGGTTAGCTGAGCTCTTGTGGCAGGGGCCATATCATAGGACTAGTGCCCTTGTAAGTAGAGACATCAAGAACTTTCTCCTCCTCCTACCTCTCCCTCCCTCTCACCTTCTCCCCTCATTTTCCCCCCTCCACTCCCCACTCAAAAAGAAAGACCACAGGACAACAAAGCAATAGGTGGTTGTCTGAAATCCAGAGAGCTCTCACTAGACCTGCTGAAACCCTAATCTTAGATTTCCAGTATTCAGAGGTCTGCGAAACAAATTTCTAGTGTTAAAAGGCATGTAATTTATAATATTTCATTATGGCAGCCCATGCTGACTGAGACACTTTACCAAAAATGTATACACTAAATCAGAATTTCCATGCTCAAAACTTTCAAATAACTTTCTATCATTGCTAGATGAAATTCCAAATATGTAACCATGATCTACTAAATTCTATAAGGTGTGCATCCCTGCTATTTCTCTGCCCTTTCTTACCAGGCCTTCCCACCTCCCAGCATACTGCATTTCAGTCACTCTGGTTTCTTTGCTATTCTTAAGTTACTACAAATGCTTCCTTTCTACAGGGATTTTGCACTTATTGAACATGCCTCTCTTCTTCTTCTTCATAGTAACATTGCTCAATATCTACCTTTAGATTTTTCTCAAGTAATTCAAAGACATCTTGTCAAAGATGACTTTCTATCTAAAATAGCCACATTTCTACCCCCATTGCTTTTTATCCTCTCATTTTGATGAATTTTTACTTATAAACTATCATTCGCTAGTTCTTCCCTTCTCTCAACTCATTATGCTTTCTCCCTCATTTTATGGTAAATTACATGAAAATAGCGAGGGACTATGTTTTGCTCAGACTATAGATTTATGTAGATAGATATTTAATAAATACTCAATGAACGGATGAGTGAGTCTGATCTCACAATCACTGTTCTCCATCTGGCTCTTTTGTTTTACTTTGAATTTTAAGGTAAAGAAAGAATGACTTGGGATGACATTAGAATTCAAACAGGAGGAAGATATTTAGAAACCCATTAAGTAGAACAGAATACCAACCTGTACAAATTTGATGTTTTCACAAACAGCTAACTGCTGTGCTCTTTTACCCCAACAAAGTACAAATACAAAGGTATTCTTCATGATTTAAGGAGATAAATTAAGGAGTTTCTAGAAATTTTTTTCTGCACATAAAAATCATCCTATCATCGTCTCGGTCTGCAATGTCATCTCAGAGTCCTAGCAGATTTTAAATTCTTCTTGTGGCATTCTGTCTAAAAGGAAAAGAAAATGAATGAATGAAGTCTTTAAGAATGTAAAATAATCATCGCCCCTGATTGGAATTCAAAATACCCAGAAGAGATAAAAAGAAATAGTGTGATTAAGAAAATAATTGGTTAAACAAAGGAATTGAAGCAGCTGTTCATTACCTGTCTAAATGAAGAATAATACATAAAGGAAAAAAATCCATCTGTTCTGAGTCATGAAATCATCCTCCAGGCTCCAAGGAGAGCTTATATACAAGTGGGAGAGAAAGTGATACTGTGAAACTCAATTCTTAAGAACAGAATCTTTTCTCCATGGCCTCCTGCTGCGATAGATCTTCTCCTTTCATCAGTCTAGGTTACTGCGCTACAGATATGTGTAAAGGTTAAATTACAATACCTCAATTGGAACATTTAAGGCCTGGTGGCTGTTCATGTGCTCAGTGCTGAACTAGTAAACAAAGCTTTAAAAATAAAACATGAAGAAAGGTTCTTTTAAAAAAGAAAATAAAGTGAAAATAAATTCAGTATAGAAAAATGAAACAAGTAAAGAGAGTCTGGGATTTAAAAATGGATATATAACTACATAGGAAGAAAAGTTCTGACAGCCCTGGATTTCCTTGTCAAATTAACCCTAAATTGTCTTACAAAAACACAAGCTTATACATATTTATGTGTGTATGTATACATACACACATATATATTTATTTATAATTTTGAGCAGTGTGTTAAGTGATGTCGTCACAAAGGATCCTTTGTCTTACGCTTAGAATCTAATTATAGAAGAAAGCCCTATACTTGAGGATACTAAGGTATGCAGTCATTTGGTAAATATGCACACATTTATGCATGTGGTTATTTTGTGTAAGGGAATGAGGTCACTGAGGGATGAGGTTAAACAGCCATCTCTTTTTGAGAAAATGAGTCTTGAACCTAGATCTTTAAAAGATGGAAATTTGGGGTTTTGAATGGTAGAGAGAGAAAGGAGAGAAAGTTTTTAGATACATGGAAGAGGAATGATAACGGAATAGAGCCAGGAATGTGCTATGTGTTTCTAAGAAGGCCAGTTTGACAGAATTGGGGCCAGCGATCATGTTGGGGATTAGTGGTAGGTAGGGTGTAGCCAGTTGATGGAAGACCTAGAATGCCAGGTTAATTAGTTTGGGCTTGATCCTACAGGCAAATGGATGCCCTTAAAGGAGGGTGACATGCTGAAAGCAGTGCCTTAAGAAGATTAATCTAGTAGTGGTTTTCAGAAGGAATTTGCTTGTCTGTGTGTGGTAAGTGATGGATGGGTGTGGGATCAGTGAAAGAGTTAACTCAGTCATTGCATTAACGCTTATCAGAAACAAATCTTTAAGTTCTCCCCTCAGAGATTCAAGCAGAGAAAAAAGCCATGCTATTTCTTCCCAGTTCTTTTGGTGACATTTTCATAATTTGTTTTAACTCTTCCTTTTTCTAATTCAGCATGCTACTCAGGGGAGTTTGAGAGGAGGGAACTTTCAGGGTGTGTGCATTACTCCCCCAACCTCCTTGCCCCTTCAGTGATGCTCAGTGGTCAGAAGAGGTCTCTTAAGACAGGCTTGTGATTCATTCTTCTATTCCCTGGAGAAGATGTGAGTCATTCTGCCTGTAATCATCAAAAGCCCCTACGTCTGAGCTTGGTGACTTGCTTCAGTTCTCAGCATGACTATAAACTGGTTTGCTTTGCATTTTCTTCAAAATCACCTCTTCCCTGTGTGACTTCATTATCTGAAATATGCAAAGTCCTAATATCCCAGACAGATCCCTATTGAAATGGAAATATAAACACACATCAAAATGCCAAACAGGGATGATCTGGGGATTATCTATGTCATTGTTCCCCCAAATTCATTTCAGGTCATCTCAAAGGATACTTTTTTGCACACACCCACCAGGAATTTATGGACCACATAGGGACAAAACCTTAACTATAAAACATAAATATAAAAGCACAAAGATGAACAAACCTCAGAGAATAGATAGATAGCAATATGGGAAGTACATGATTAATGACAAAGAACTGGTGCAGACAATTGTAAAAGTTAACTGCAATAATAAATTGACATTTAAAAAGAAATCCAAAGTCCTGAAATAGTATGCATGTTATGGACATTAAATCAATTTTCTGTATCTTATCCTTGAATCTCAAAAAATTTCTCTGAGTACAAATGAGAACTGACAGCTAATGGACTCAATTGGGGATTATTTTCTTACTGAAATATATCTGAGTGTGTGTGCAAAAACCTCATTTTGGTTTGATGAGTACACTGTAGAGTTATGCAGGAAATGAATGTGCTTACTCCATGTGTAGATTAATGAAACAGAACCAGAATCTCTCATGATACTGAAGTCTCATTTGGAGATGAAATTAGTTTTTTTATGCCAACAAATATATGTATATCCTTGCAGAATTATCTGGAGGATGCTGAGGTTTTCTGGATAGGTTTAAGGATGGGTGGGATAATTGGAGTAATTTACCTAATGGGAACAGTGCTTTGGAATCATTCTGACAAGGAAAGGATCAGGTAAGAGAGAGTAGTGTTACAATTCATTAGGTTGACTGGCCTATGAACCCAAAAATGTTTCTTAAGGTTAGCTCTGTGTATTCTTTGTATGTTGTCTGGTTGAGAGCAAGGGCCTGAATGAAGATTATCTAGGGGATGATGAGAATTATAAGGGGAAAGAAAGAAAAGAGACATGGGGGAGGGAGATGGAGAAAATGAAAATATGAATGAATGAGAGACAGAATGTGAGAAAGAGTTGGATTTGTACCACTGGCAAGGCAAAAATCTTGTTGGTATTTTGGAAGAAAGATTGTTCAAAGGATTAGACAAAAGAGTGTGAATACACCTGAGAGGATGGCACACATTAAAAATACAGGCAACAACAAATGCTGGAAAGGATGCGGAGAAAAAGGAACTCTTCTACACTGCTGGTGGGAATGTGAACTGGTCCAGCCACTATGGAAAGCTGTATGGCGATTCCTCAAATTGCTAAACATGGAGCTCCCATACGACCCAGCAATACCACTTTTGGGAATTTACC
>PVIJ01021170.1:0-19110 GCA_004024925.1 Scalopus aquaticus | reverse complement strand
ACAACTTGAGGTAATCCCAATTATTTATTTTTGTTTTCGATTCACTTACCCTCAGGGTCACCAAAAATACCTTTGTTGTTGATGCCATGGATCATATCACCAGTGGTTTCTTCTATGTATTTTCTCATTGTAGATCTTACATCTGAATCTTTAATCCATCTGGAGTTTTTTTTTACATATGGTGTCAGTGAGTATTCCAGCTTCTTTTATGTGTAGTTTTCCAATTTTCCCAGCAATTTTTTTTTTCTGAGAATAGGATTATTTTATTTATTTATCTTTATTTGGGTACCATTTATTTGCAATACTGTATGTGATTCAGACCCATAGGTCACACCACACCCATCACCAAGGTGCTGGAGTCTTCCACAATAATCCAGCCCCATTTATTAAAAAAGACTGTTTCCCCCCATTTTATGGTCTTGGAGGCTTTATCAAGGATTAGGGGTTGATATGTATGAGGTTTCTTTGCGGGCTTTGATTCTGTTCCATTGATTCACATATCTATTTTTGTGCCAATACCATATTGTTTTAATGTTTTTGCTTTGAAGTTTGAAGTCAGGTAATGTCATACCTCAGTGTCTCTCTCTCTCTCTCTCTCTCTCTCTCTCTCTCTTTTAGTGGCAGCATTACAATTCAAGGACTTTTATTTTTCCATATAAATTTCAAGATTTTGGGAGTCAGTTCCTTTGAAAAATATTACACTCATTTTGATGGGGATTGTGTTAAATTTGTTTATCATTTTAGGCAGGATACTCATTTTGATTGTACTGATTCTCCCTCTCCAGAAGCATGAGTTATTCTTCCTTATGTCACTAAGTCATTTAATAACATCTTATTGTTCTCATTGTATAGGTTGTTGCCTTCTTGGTTAGATTGATTCTGGACTATTTAAATCTTTTTGAAGTAACTATAAATGGAGTTATTTTCTTAATTTCTTTTGCTTCGTGTTCATTGTATATAAAAAGACTACGGATTTTTGTATGTTGATCTTGCAACCTGCCACTTTGCTGTATTCGTTGTTTCTAATAACTTTCTGATTGAGTCTTTAGATGTCCTATATATAATTTTATATTATCTGAAAATGATAGTTTCACTTCTTTTCCTAGCTGGATTCCCTTCATTTCCTGTGTTTTCCTGAAAGCTCTCACCAAACTCTTCCGTACCATGTTAACTAGAGATGGTGACAATAGACATCCTTGTTTTGTGCCAGGCCTTATGGGGAAAGCTTTCAGTTTTTTGTTATTGAGTATTATTCTGTCTGTTGGTTTGTGATATATGACCTTTATTATATTGAGGTAGGTTCCTCTGTTCCCATTTTTAGAGATTTTACCATAAACGGGTGCTGAATCTTACCAAATGCTCTCTGAATCTGTTGATATTATGATATGATTTTTCTTTATATTAATTAATAGGATATGTTGCATTAGTTGATTTACATGTATTAAATCATCCTTGCATCCCTGGGATGAATTTCACCTGATTATGGTATATAACCTTTGTGGTATGCTGTTGAATTCAATGTACTCAAATTTTGTTGAAAATTTTTGCATCACTATTCTTCAAGGATATTGGTCTATAATTTTCTTGTACTGTCTTTGGTTTTGGCATTAAGGTTATGTTGAAATTAAAAAGTGTATTAGGAAGCATTGCTTCTTCTTGTATTTTTAAAAATAATTTGATGAGCAAGGTGGCTATTACTTCTTTAAAGGTTTGATACAATTTCTAAAGTCATATGGACTTGGGCTTTTGTTTTTTGGAAGTTGTTTTTTATTACTGTTTCAGTTTCGATGCTTATGATTGGTTTGTTCGATTTATTGGTTTTTTTTCCTAGATTACTCTTGGTTGATACAGAAAATTATATATTTCTTCAAAGTTATCTACTTTATTGGCATAGAGTTGTTCATAGTTATCTCTTATGATCTTTTGCACTTCTGTACTATGTGTAGTGATTTCCCTCTATTATTTGTTTAGCTATTTTATCTTATTAAAGAACAGCCTCTTAGTTTCACTGATATTTTTGCACAGTCTTTTGATCTCTATTTTACTTATTTTCCATTGTTATTTTTATTATTTCCTTTCTTCTATTGACTTCGAATCTTGTTTTTTCCTCTTTCACAAGTTGCTTTAGGTGAGGTATTAGGTTGTTTATTTGGGATTTTTCTTGCTTTTTAATGAGGACTTTTATTGCAATTATATTTCCATTTAAGACCACTTTTGCTGCAGTCCGTAGACTAGTAGCTTGCATTATCATTTTTATTTTCCAGGTATTTTTCAATCTCTGCTTTGATTTCCTCTTATAATCAATTGCTATTAAGTAGTAACATGGAAACATGTTTCCAGTTTTTCTTTTTCATATAGTTGATTTCTAATTTTATGGCATTATGGTCAGAAAAGCTACTTGTAATTTTGACTTATGTTTTATTGACCAGTGTGGTCTATTCTTTAAAATTTTCCATGTGCATTTGCAAAACAAATGTGTATGCAGTCATTGAGGGGGCTTTCTGTTAAGTCGTTACATATTTGTTGTAAATAGCTTTAGCAGCATTTTTCAAGTTGTTTCCTGGCAATGTTTATTATTTACGCCTTCTAAAACAAGATTTGGGAGTTTATCAATCTATGCCAGTCAGTTAAATAAGAATCAAGGTGGGGCCTTCCTGGTGGCTCAGCGGTTAAGCACTACACTGTGGAGTTGTCGGCAGCAGTGCTGTGAGTTCGACACCCAGCCAAGGAGATTGCCACATGGTGCAGCAAACCTCTCCTGCCTCACCTGCTGCTCCCCTCAGCAGTGTATTTCCATCGATCTGCCTGTGTTCTCCCCAGTCTGTCTCTGCTGAACCCTCTCGCCACCCCATACCTCTGGGCTGTACCTCAGCTTGTATGCATAAGTAAATAAATCTTTTTTTTAAAAAAAGAATCAAGGTGATGCCAGTTTGAAATATGCTTACCTTTAAGTGCTTTCAAGTTACAATAGGTATTATTACAAATTTTATTGAGTTTTCTAGAAACTAAAGAGTTTCAAACACTCCAATCCCTCTGGTAAATTCACCTCAGATAACAGGCCATACCAGTAACCTTCAATTCAGTCTATACTACTTAGGATTGAGCCTCACTGTTGGGACAAATTGTCAATTGTTTTTCTTGCAGTAATTTTTCAGAAACTTTCCTGATTTCTGATCATTTAACCCTTTAATGTTAGGAGAGAAAATGGACATATGGATAGTGACTGTTTAATTTCGATAACCAACCAAAGTTAACTATTCCAACAAAATTTCACTCTGTCTTTAGTAGGGAAGTAGAGTTTTAAATTATAATTACCCCTGTCGGAAGAAATACATAGATTTCTACAAGGAAAAAACTGAGCCCTCAGGACAAAGTCTGTTTCTATGCATGAACACTGCAATCGCTATCATAGTAGCAAATTAGAAAAGAACTCTAAGATTTTAAGAACTGATAAAAAGTATCTTGCATCGCCACATGCTACTGCTACTGGGTCACTATTTTCAAGACCCCTTGCACACCAATTGTCAAGTTTCAGAGAAACTGAAGTTACAAAAGGACAATTCCTTAATGCAGGAGAGATAAATCATTGCATTAAGGGAATGAAAGTCGTTTTAGAAAGTTCTCGTATTATCAATTAAGTGTTTCTAACTCATGAGTAATGTTTTAGATTCTTGCCAAGAATATTTTGAGTTTGTTAAAAGTGTGTCTGCTGCATCACTTTTGGTATATCAATGCTCATGGTGTCCTTCCCACATTGTGAAACATGCAATTCCAGATTTAATTCTGCCAAAAAAGTAGGTCATTGCAAAATAACTGGGTACAAGTGCTTGTATGGAGCCGGGAGACTGTGGCAAAGACACCGATTCTGTATTGGAGCAAAGGACCAGGGGACAGAAGGTGTGTGTGTGTGTGTGTGTGTGTGTGTGTGTGTGTGTTAAACCCAGTGTTTGTGTGTTAATGCCAGTGAAAATAAACCATTAAATATCAATTTCGATGTGGGCTACGGGCTGCACTGCACTGTCTGCTGTGGCACCGGGGCTCCCGAGTTAACTGGATTGTGCCGAGCGGCCCTTTTGCTTGACTTTGTACACAAACCATGGTGATTATATTAGTTTACCCTTTTCTTCCAGAAAACCTTTTCCCAGTCACAAAAAGGAGATGTTTGATGCACAGGCACTTCATCTACAATAGCAGGAATCGTTATCGTTAACATTAAGCACAGCTTTGTCGGAAGTTACCCACCGAAACCCCAAATTCGTCTTGGTGGCACGCACCCCAACTCCGCCAGGGCGCGGTGAGTGGCTGGGGTGCTCTGAGCCACCTAGCTGAAAGCGCTCCGAGGGAGGTCGGTTCCAGTAGCTCCCGGACCAGAGCCGAGCTTCAGGAAAAGCGAGGCGGGAGCGTCATTGTTCTCGGAGGCCGGAGGAAAAGCTCCCCGGGACGCGCAGCTTTCAGGCGACACTTCTCCTGGCTCCCGCCTTCTGGACTTGGGATGGGACTTGGGATGGACTTGTGGGAGCACAGCGCGATCTTCCTTTCCCTACCGGGGGGTCACTTGGAGCACACCCACAGTCATCGCTCCCCGTCCCCTGGAGCCGGTGCGCACAGCGCACCCCAGCGGCCTCACCCCACGGCTGCTACCAGCGGTGGCCACTGGGCTTCCGGAGAGCTTGCCAGTCACCGCCGCTGCCGCCTCGGAATCCGGGGACTGGAGACACCGCCACAGCCGGCCTCCAGGCGACCCCGGGAGCGCGCGGCCGCCGCACCTGGGAGCCGGCGGACCTGGAGCGGCGGGGCGGGGCTGGGCGGGAGGCTGGCCCACTGCCCGAACCGCTCGGCCGAAAGCCGGCCTACGCAGCCAGGCGAAGGGGGAGGGTCCCGAGCAGAGCTCTGCCCCTCCCAGGGAGAGACCCCCGCTGGGGTGGAAAAGAGCACCCGCGCGCTGCAGAGAGCGCGGCGCGGGTCATGGAGCTGGTGAGCCCCAGCTCCGCGCGGCCGCAGCAGCAGCGGGACCAGGACTCAATGGAAGCGTGGCTGGACGATCACTGGGACTTTACCTTCTCTTACTTTGTTAGGAAAGCCACCAGGTAAGAGGTGGACGGCGAAAGACCTGGCTGGGACGCGGAGCGTGACCTGGGGCGGATCTTGTTCCCTGCTGAATTTTCCCCTTCGTTCTCTATTGAACCACGTCTGTCCCCGGGCTCTTGCCCGGATCTTTGGTCCAGTTACGGTGTAGAGATCTCGACTTTAAGGCGACTAGAGTCGAAAAACCCAAGCGTCGGATTCGAGTCAACTTGCTCACCAAGTTCAAATACAAAAATGTACGTGCCGACCCCCGCACATCCCCAGCCGCCTTGGTATTCCCTGGGAGCAAGATTATTTTCAGTCTACGCTCCCGGGCCTTCCTCTAGCTCTCCTCCGGTCTCCTGGTTCCCCCAAAACTCCTTGGCGAAACCAAAACAGTTTTTGAGCCCCTTCCCTGCAGCTCCGGAAGCACCATGTCCAACTCGGTCCCAGTGGCTGCGCTCCTCCCCCGTCCCCCCTCGTCCCGGCCCTGGCGGGGCGGGGAAGCCGGGGAAGGGGCGAGACCACGAGGAAGCCCCAAGGCTGCAACATGCCGGAACCTTCCCAGAGTGAGTGCTGTCGCCTTTTGCCCCCTCCGGTCCCCTGATTGCCCCGCGCGCCTCCTTTCTCTGGCTCCTGCGCCCAAGCCGGCGCCTCTGGAAGGGCTTCGCGGTGGGGTTCGCGGCACGCACACAAAGAGCGCCGGGAAGGCGCCGAGCGGAGCGACCCCGACGGGTGGCGGGTCCCGCGCGGCCCGAGCCGACCCCAGAGGCCAGTTCTTCCTGGTCGGGAGCCAAGCACCCGGGAGGGCGCGGCGGAGGGCGGGGAAGAGAGAGCCTGACCTTTGGGAGGCGGCTGCGCAACTGGAATTCGGGGCGCGCGTGGGAACCGCTCGCCCGAGAGCTGGGGAGGAATTGAGGCTGAAGCCGAGGGACGCGGAGGGTGGAGCGGAGAGTGCGTGTCGGGCGGGTTCCCTAACGCCTGAGTTGGTGCGAAACCCGGGCGCGGACAGGGCTGCTGCGCGCATCTCGGTGACTCCGGGACGCACCCCCTTTGGAGAAGGGGCGGACGCCGCCGTCAGCTCCGGGCAGTGGCCGTAGGGCGGCAGGCGCCGGCGGTCTCGGCGGTCTGGGAGCCGCGCGCGGGGAGGTGATGGTGAAGAAGCCGGCCGGGGCTCGGCGCTGGGCTTCCACTGGCCCGCGCGCGGCTTTGCAGGGCGCTCCCCGCCAGGGGGCGGCGCAGCGCGGGGCGAGCGGGCGGCGGCGCGGCGGTGGGGGCTGTAGGGGAACCCGCTTCGAGTCACCCGCCTCACCTGGGCACGTCGTCGCCCCCTGCGCCTCCGGGAGTCCACGGTCGTCCGCGGCCGCGTGATCTGCACCTGGAAATCCTCACCTTTGCTATGTTGCCCTTTGGAGACAAAAGAAGGTACTTCCTTCAGCATCTACGCCTTCCCGCTCCTCCGTGGCGCGGCGGGGACGGGGTGCGGGTGGTGGAGCCTAGGGTCACACCGGCGGGGCGATGTTTCTGTGCAAATGAGGTGGATGGTATTTTATGTCCAACTTTACTTTCTAGTGGCTGTATTACTTTGGTTAAAAAAAAAAAAACAACCGTTTCTCCTAAGGAACGGTCAGAGTTGGTGTCGATTTTGATTATCTTTGGCGTTTTGGGGTTTTTTGACTGAGGCAACCCTTTGGGATAAAGCTTACCTCTCTTGTGTAATTACTCCGCCTTCCTTTTAAAATCCTCTTCGCTTTTGCGGAGCCATCAGAGGATAAACCTTGAAAGGAAAGTGGCTTCTTTTCAAAGCACTTTTCTGCGAGTTTGGGGTGAGATACTGAAGCATCAAAGTCTGTGATTATTGATTGTCCAGGGCCCACGGTTTTAGAAATGGTGCCTCGGCGCCGTCTGTCCCGGTCTCCTTCCACCCTTTGCCCTCCTGGAATTAGAGTGCCTAACCGGGAGTGGGCAGAACCCTGGGATAAATTTTTAAGAGTGTGTTTGGGTAGTCTCTGGAGTTGTTCTGTAAGGCACATTAACAGCTGAAAGGGGAAAAAAAGGCATTTCTTTTATAATTCAGCGTAAATCTCCTTTTTCTTTTTTTCTCCCCGCTCCCTTCGACGACATAAACTTGGGTTTGTTTGGTGGTCGTTTTCAACTAGGCATACATAATAAGAACACTTCGCTTTCAGTGCCTTTCAAAACATTGAAAGTATAGTCACATTTTATGGGGAAATAAATTGAAAGTATTAGGTTACATTTCTTTGCATATTACTTTTTCCACCCAAGTAGCATAGGATCAAACTCCTAATTCTTAAAAATTACATTGTATAGTGTAGAATTGAGATCATTGAGATTTGATAAGAAGATCACTTCTTGGCCTTTTGTCTAAGATCAAGTGAGATTTGATAAGAAAACTTGAGATTTGGTAAGAAGACATTTCAGTTAGGATTTTTATATTCCAGTTGATGTTGACAGGAGAGGAGCACTTTTCTATGTTGCTTGTGTGTGAAGAGTTTTTGTTGAAATGAGTTGGAAAATGAAAGTAGAAAATATTTGGGAGTAGTGCAGGTCAATTTTAGGAGTTCTAAAGTACTGAAAGTTGTCAGTGTAAAAACTATAGGCTAAGACTTGTGTGTAACTGGAGGTTCTTGAAGAAACAGTGTTACACTTTGAGTTTCTAATTGGTGATACTATCTGGAAACTTAAAACACATATGAGAGTCTGGATGTTAGTTGATGATGATAAAAGTGCCAAACTGCTCAACCCTTTGTGATCCACAAGGTTGTGGTTAAACATTTATTGCAAACCTTTTCACATTACAGCTAGAACACATTTTTTAAAGTAGAAACTCACAGTACTTTGTGTTTTCCCGTTATTTTATGCTTCAACGTGTACAGTGAATACTGTATGTGATTCAGAAAACCCATGAGACAAAATAGTTGTATAAAGGCATTTGTCATGTTTTAAATTTTAGAACAAATTTGGATTCCCTTGGATTGGCCATCTGTGCCAGGAAACAGCTTGCTGATGAAACTGCTTCTGCATTCTTTAATTGTTGTTGTTTGACATTCATGCTTCTCCGTCTTCTCCCTAGACT
Source organism: Scalopus aquaticus (assembly GCA_004024925.1). NCBI lineage: Eukaryota > Metazoa > Chordata > Mammalia > Eulipotyphla > Talpidae > Scalopus > Scalopus aquaticus. Next base: position 10,949 of record PVIJ01021170.1, on the reverse strand, counting down.
GAATATCTGTACTCACTAGTAGCCATTGAACATCATGCAAGATCTGGCATAAAATCTCATTTAGACATCTGTGAGTTGTGGTTGACCTTGAAAGCAGTTTTGCTGCCCTATTGCATTGTTTCCTGCAACTGTCCTTAGATAGGGAGCTCAGCACTTCATTAAAAGCTGCAGCTTGGAACTGGGAAATTGATGGTTTTTAGTCATCACAACCTGCTTATGCGAATTTGAGAGTGTCAGTTGAACAACCTTAGCATGGGCTATTGGCCTACCTACCACCTAAAGGAATCCCCCTGACAGCACCTACCCAGCCCTGCTATTATAGGTAACTTTGAAGTCCTCTCACTGTGTTAATGAGGGGCTCTAATGCTTGTGCAAATGAAGCTTTCCTGGTGCTAATGTCACTTTAACAGCTGCTGTTATTCTTGAGGGCAAATTAGCATAATGTTACCTTTCTCTCGTTACTGTGGGTGATATTTTAGATCACTTAGTATTGCAGGGCAAAGGATTGACTTTTTATTGTGTTGTTTTTTTAAGAGGCAAAAGCTTGTGAATATTTGGCATATACTGGAAATAGGAGATATCAAAGGAGGACGAGTTTTTATGACTGCTTGGATCAAAGTCCAGAAACAGAAGTTTTACACTCTCGTGTACTTTTCTATGATGGACTTTTTATTTGACACAGCAGAGCTTTGTTGCACTAGTTGATATTCCGAGTTCTGTGTTTAGGTCTCTTTCGTTTTTAATTTTTTTCATCTCTAAAAGCTATCACATTTTTATTTTCAAGATATTTATATTAAAATATAATGATGGGTATAAAATAAGCATTGCTATCCACACTTAAAAATGGTTGTTTCTATAATTACATAGGAATATAAACTTTTCACAATTTTTGGAACCTGGTTTCTGATGCATATTTTTTAAGCCGTCACTTAGTGGTGAACATCATAAAATGCTGTGGGCACTGACTCAGTCTGACTTTGATATTATTTATAATATTTTTATTAGGATAATTTTGGTACAGTGATGATTTTTTTCCCTTGCTTTGTTTATAACCAGGGTCCCCATAGTTAGCTGTAAGCTGCCTGCTCGTAATCTAAAAACACTCATGTGAATTATATTCTCCTCTCCTGGGTGCATCTGTAAGAGTCCCTGAAATGAGCCTTCTCATTGCCCTTCTTGTATTCTTGAGGTTTCTAGCTTAGATATGTTCTAGAGTCTGCATAAAAGATCACTGTTCCTAAAAATGTAGAATTAATGCCGTAGCAATTAGTGATTGGTAGATCAATACTGTGAAACAAATTTATGTGCTTAGTATAACAAGTTTATACAGACTTGTAGCTTTTTCCCCCCATTTTGTGATCTAAAGATCTACAGAAGTTGCTAATGTTTTCACAAGATCATGTTTTCAGCACTTCATGATGGTTTTTAGCATTTTGATTATGTTGTGCTATATGTTTTCCATTTTAACTTATTATACCTCAATAGGTGATTGATTCTGGATATTTATAAGTTATTTTAAGATATTTGGAACTCTTCATATTTCATAGGTAAACCTTCACCCTTGCCTAAGTGCGCCCCTTTCTCAAGATTTGAAACACAATTAACTTAGAACTTTGCTGAACTTCCTAGTGCCTTTTAATTATACCCAGGAAGGACTTCTTTGCTAATTGAAAAGGTTAAATAGATCTGCTTAGTGTTTATTACTTTATCTCCCAAATGTTTTCCAACCTGATAACTTGTTAAACCTGTAGCTGTTGTGTCAGGTATATTTCTTTTTGTGCTAGGAGCTGGTTATAGGATTAAAAACCTCTTTTTAGTAGTATGGACTGCAGAACAATTAAATAAGTCTCTGAGTTGATTGAGAACAGAGGGTTAAAAATGATTAATTTCTGAATTTAGGATGCAGACTGGCTACTGACTTGCAGGACTTCCTATGAAATTCATTTAGCTGGACAGATGCAGAGTCACTTGACGGTGTCACAGCTGACTGATGTGGCCTTGGAAATGTCTTGTTCTATCAGGTTCTCAGTAAAAAAGTACCCATGAGCCACATACCTAGAAATAAAAATTGAAGAAAGTCTTTCCACATGAGTCATTCATTTGATATTTAGCTTTGTAACCTTATTTATTGACTTGGTATCCTCATTTTATTTTGAATTATATATATATATATATATATATATATTTCACAGTGTAAGTGCTTTATTCATTTTCTCTAGCTGGTAGGAATTTATATTTGTTACCAACCAAATGTTTAAAGCAGGAAAAACAAACTTCAAGTAAGTGCTTAAGGCTCATTTCAGGGACTCTTACATTTTTCAAAAAAAAGTCTTTCAAGATAAATATTTCTCTGGGTTTTAGCATGTAGTAACTTTTGTTTTTCTCATTAGTCATTATTAGTCTATGTATTCTTCAATACTTTCCCCTTGATTCAGAATTTTAAGTTAAGATAAACTTTTTATAGTCTCTGAATAATTGTATTACTCCTAAACTCAGCAGAGAAAAGATCCCTGTTAGATATCATAACCTTAATGATAATTATAAAAACTAAGAATTATCATTTCTACTCTCTCTCTGTTGGATACCTGTGCTGAGGTTATAAGAGAAAAGAGCCTCATTTTTTGAAATAACAAGTATCAAAACACATATTCACACATGATCATAGAGCTTAGTTAGAGGGGATCATGTAATTCAGTCTTTCTCAACTTAATATGCCCCTGTTATGTTACAGTATTCTTTTTTTTTTTTTAAGATTTATTTATTTATGCATACAAGCTGGGGTACAGGCCAGAGGCGTGGGGCGGCGAGAGGGTTCACCAGCAACAGAGTGGGGAGCAGAACAGGCAGATAGACGGAAATACACTGCCCAGGGGAGCAGTGGGTGAGACAGGAGAGGTCTGCTGTGCCATGTGGGAAGCTCCCCAGCGGGGGATCAAACTCTCATCACCTGCCGACATCTCCACAGCGCAATGCTTAACCACTGCACCAGCGGGGAGGCCCTGTTATAATATTCTTGTCAATCTGCAGTACTATAAGTGGGAAGATTTTGGCCGTGAGAGACAGAAATCCAACTTGAACTCTCTCACAAGTGACTTACGTAATCGAAGTACCCGAGTATTCGTATAGCTATGAAATTGAGTTGATCAGATAATTGCATCAATTTGTCTGCATACCCATATATCTATCTGTCCTTCCTTCCTTCTATCCATTCGTCCCTCCATCCATCCAATGATCCCTCTGTCCATCCAGCCATCCATTCACCCACTCACCCACCCACCCACCCTTCCTTGTCCCATCCATCCATCCTTGGCCCTCTCCTCTGTTGACTTTATTCTCCTGCATGTTTTCTTCATGTGCTGAGAATGTTACTTCTGGCAAGTTTATGTAGGTCTTAAAGTCTGGTTTCAGAAACATACTCTGTTATCCATATCATTGGTTCTCCAAATTACTTGGCCTTGCTTGGGTCACGTGTCTACTCTGGACCAATCATATGTCCAGAAGAGTAAGTTTCTCTGACTGTTTTGTTGGGCCATGTAGTACATAGTACAATCTATCTTTGGGGAGGGGGAAATTCACCAAAGAAAGTGATAGGGCATACCCAGAAGCTGCAAGTAGCTACATACCTAGTGTTGACTTGCTTTTATTTTAATGTTACTTAAATGTGGGATTCTTTAGAGTCAGTATAATTTAATCACAATTATAGCATTTATGCAACTGTAGTAGCAAAGTAAATTTATAAGTTGATTATGAATAAAATGATAAAACTCCAGCCAAATGCAAATTGACAGCACTTCTTAAATCACCCTTGCAAAGTGACAGCCCATGAAGGGTCTGGTGAGGTCAGCTGGCCTTTGCTGTGCTTGCCCTGTGATGACTCACTTCTCCCACTGGGTCTCTTTGTTTGAACAATCATGAAACTTTTATTCTGCTAGCACAACATACCGCGTTTGGCTTTTACTTGGTTTGCAAGTATACTGGCATTTTAAATCTACACCTCTTTTTCTCTCTCTTTTTTTTGGGGGGCGTCATCAGGCAGCAGTGTAATTGTAGCATAAATATAAGCTGAACCTGCAGGACAGTACTTGGTTAGGAGGTCGTGATCTTAGCCATTTATATCAGACGTTTCACTTTTATTTTTCTTACTTTGTCATCAGTGTGAAAACACGAAGTTATAACATCTTCATAGAAAAATGCAATTTCAAAACATACTGTTTTGGACTCTCAGAGCTTCTCATACCTTAGACTGAGAAATATCAAGCTAGTCCAGTCCCTCCCATATCTAAGCTGCAGAGCCTGTATCAGCTTACTTGTTTATAGCCTGGATTTCAATTGTTAGGTTTTCTTTCAAATATAAGTCACTTTTCCTTTAAGGAGCATCTTTTTTACTATGTGATTGTGAATGCATGGAAAATAACAAATCATGTCCCTTTCAAATATGAGTGTAAATATGACTGTAAAACCATATCAAGCAATTCTGCATCTTTACTTCCATTTGGAAAGCTCCTCAGATGTTTTCTGAGCAGGAGAAAATGTGGAAATACTAAGTAGCTGTCGGCACAGCATTTATTTGCATGCCCTGCCAGGGCCAACTGAGCTAGTCACTGTGACATGAGAGCAGAGATTGCTCTAAGATATCACTTGGAGGTGCCCCAAGTCTCCTGTTTCAATTAGTGCCCTGTTAATACATGTTCATCTTTTATTCATCTAAACTACTACTTCTCAAGGGATGCTGTTGGCCTTTGGTAGGGACACTTTTCTTTTCTTTTTTTTTAAAGATTTATTTATTTATACATACAAGCTGGGGTACAGGCCAGAGGTGTGGGCCAGCGAGAGGGTTCACCAGAGACAGAGTGGGGAGCAGAACAGGCAGATCAGAAATACACTGCTGAGGGGAGCAGCGGGCGAGGCAGGAGAGGTCTGCCGCACCATGTGGGATTCTCCCCGGCTGGGCGTCGAACTCGCATTGCGCGCTGCCCACACCTCCACAGTGCAGCGCTCAACCGCTGCGCCACCAGGGAGGCCCCATGGTAGGGACACTTTTCTTGTTGTTAGAGATTATTTAGCAAATTGCAGGCTGTATAACATCCTCTGGGCCCAACACACTGGAGACTAGGAGCACCCAATCCCTGGGACACTTATTTCCAAATGCCTCCAGGGCTGAAAACAGCTAATTGGTTGAGTCCCAGACTGGACCCATTAATGTTTCTCCTCTATGGTGGTGAGCAGGACCCAGGTAGGGTAGATTTAACCTGCAGCCCAGAATCATCTCTTCCTACGAGTATCACCTGAGGTACTTTATTTGCCCTCTCTGTAAAGTGGAGACACTAGCAATTAATTCATAGACTTCTTAAAATATTTAAGGGAAATAATGTGTATTTCCTTTCTTTTTTTAGTGCCGATGCTTAGTAGTTTACTGCTTTATCTTGAGAATCATTAGTGCCTTAAATAAAACCACAATCTTTGGTAGTCACTCCCTTATGCTGATACGTGGAAATTAGATTGACAAAAATGTGATTCCTGAGATGTGAAGTGTTTTTTTCTCAATTTTAGAGGCATTTTTATTAATGGTTTAAACAGAACCTTGTATGGATTGTGTAAAGTACTGGAAAGGGAATTGAAATGAGAGTCCAGACACAAGTTTTGTCCCCAACTTTGCTATTAACCGGCATTGTAACCAGCTTAAGTTAATGACCCTTGGTGTTAAAATGGAAGGAAGTAGTGAGGAAGTAAGGCAAAAAAAATTCTTAATAAGCTTAAAAATTCCTTTCAGTTCTTAGAGTTCTTCATTCTCACCAGGAGAGCAGAGTAACAGCTTTGAAGATTGAATAGCCTGGCCGGGGAGATTCCCACATGGTGCAGCAGACCTCTCCTTCCTAGCCCGCTGCTCCCCTCAGCAGTGTATTTCCATCGATCTGCCTATTCTGTTCCCTACTCTGTCTCTGGTGAACCCTCTCACCACCCCACACCTCTGGCCTCCACCCCAGCTTGTATGCAAAAATAAATAAATCTCTAAAAAAAGAAAGATTGAATAGTGTCCTTCTTTAAGCATTTTTTTCAAATAGAGTAGTATATCCAGGTCAAATCATGCAAACAATATAACTGAAACTGTATAAAATTAGGATCCAAGAGCAGGAAAAATACCTAATATTATATTTTATGTGAGTTATTTTATATTTTTCCTCCAGATAATTTTAGCAGATTTCTGTGTAAAATATCAATTAATCCTTTCCTGACAGGAAATTTGTAATTTGTAATTGCACTATTTGTAATTCTGGTGTGAGTGATTAATTCACATGACTAATGAAATAAAGTGTTGGAAGGAAAGAAAAAAGGATGATGTTTTCATAGTTGTTTTAAAACATGAAAATGCATTATGTTGTGTGGATTATTTGGAGCCTGTAACTTTCACACTGTCAGAAGCACCCTGCAAATCTCTGCAACCTTCATCTCAAGGGTACTTAGTCTGTTGCCATCCTGCAATGAACGTCCTTAGAAAATTCCCCCAGTCAGTCCCATTGAACTGAGCTAATATTGCTATGATTTTCATCATAGGTCATTGTTGTATATTTTTACCATTTGTTGTGAAACAGTTTTCTTATATATTTGTTTGTTTGTTTTTTAATCCCTCAATATCTAGAAGTTGTTTTTGGATAAAGTTGATTTCTAAGTAGTAATGCAAAACCATGTTCTGTTCTTGGTTTTTCCTCAACTGAATGTTCACCTCTTTATGTAGAAATCAGAAAATTATGTCAGAAGTATTGGTCAAGAAAGTCTGATTTTCCAGTTCTGGTTTGAGAAAATATCAATACTCACATTGAAATCACTTTTCTCCCATATATAGTATGCAGGCAAACTAGTACTTTTGAACTTGTTGCTTAAGTTCAGGAACTACAGCATCTACATACCCTGTAGACACCCACTGCATAAATTTTTATTTTTATAAAAATTACTATTTAAGAAAAAATATATCGGGGCCTCCCCGGTGGCGCAGCAGTTAAGCGCTGCGCTGTGGAGCTGTCGGCAGGGGTGATGCGAGTTCCACGCCCTGCCCGGGAGAATCCCACATGGCGCAGCAGACCTCTCCTGCCTCGCCCGCTGCTCCCCTCAGCAGTGTATTTCTGATCTGCCTGGTCTGCTCCCCGCTCTGTCTCTGGTGAACCCTCTCGCCGCCCCACACCTCTGATCTGTACCCCAGCTTGTATGTATAAATAAATAAATCTTTTTTAAAAAAAAAAAGAAAAGAAAAAATATATATACACCATTTGGTATTTGAATAATTTCAGTATCTGTCATGTGTTTAAACACTGTGTACCAGACACTATGCTATCATTTTATATTCATCATTTCCTTTAATTATTTCAGAACCCTAAGAGTTGTTGCTGTTATCTCCATTTTCTAGAGAAAGCAAATAATATGCTTAAGTCTTACTGTTAGAAAGACACAGTTGAAAGCTAAGTTTCCCACCTGGAGCCCTGAACTGACATGCTCTGCTCAAGTTCAGAGTCAGTGTTAGTGGAAGCAAAGCACAGGCTCATCCATAGATTTTTTTTTTTTAATGTATTCATACAAGTTGGGGTACAGGCCAGAGGCGTGGGGCGGTGAGAGGGTTCACCAGAGACAGAGCGGGGAGCAGAACAGGTAGATCAGAAATACACTGCTGAGGGGAGCAGAGGGCGAAGCAGGAGAGGTCTGCCGTGCCATGTGGGATTCTCCTTGGTCAGGCGTCGAACTCGCATCGCTGCTGCCGACAGCTCCACAGCGCAGCGCTTAACCGCTGCGCCACCAGGGAGGCCCTCATCCATAGATTTAATGTCATAAGGAAGCCATCTCAGGAAGAGGTTAAAGTTTCTCCTAGGGCCTCGTCATCCACAGGCACATTACTAAATGATGTGCCTAGAGACTTTGTCCAAGTGGATTTAGTTTCCATATATAATTTTAGGGCATAAAAAGTGGGAACTCTCAAATGACATTTTAAAATAGAGTGGCTGAAAATTCAGGTACTAGGCCATTACAATTATATTTTTAGCATTAAAACTCATATACTGTACATACGGTATATTTTCAAAGAATTTTTATCCTTTGCTACAAGAATTTAGGCAAGAGTACAACAAAACCTTTATTAGGGTTGTGTGTGTGTGTGTGTGTGTGTGTGTGTGTGTGCGCGCGTGTGTGTGTTTCCTTTTCTAGATGCCAAGTTTCTATGAAACTTACACAATGTATTTTAATGACTTTTCCCCATCAAGACATCTGGAATATTGAATATGTGTTTTAAGGCATTTCTGCCTCTTTCAAGATTCATTTGTAAGATGAGTGAATGGTTCACTTACTGTTGCATGGAGCTCCTGGTGGCTGTGTGTGGGGGTGGGGGAGGGGGTGTTATGCTGTGTGAGAGCTTATATCCCTCTGTCTTGTCAAATTTTAATACTTCTGGAGACTAGGCATTAAGAAGAAGCTGTAACTAAACTAGATTAGTGGAAAATTTCTGGAACAGAGACTATAAATGGTAGTTTTCTTTCCTGTGATAGGTTTATAATAATTTTGATTGAAATGAAAAATTGGAAAAGGGAGAAAATTTTAGTTCTTATGAATATGTGCCATGCTATCACCTTTCATTTTTTTCTGGAGAATATTACTAATCAGTTCATAAGTAAGAAAGTATGAGAAGTGGCTCCAATTATGCAAAACTTAAAGCGCTTTTCTTTTTAAAAGGTGTAACTAGGTTACATTATACCATTAAATTTAATCATTAACTTAATTGAATATCATTTTTAAGAATGACACACTTTTCATCTACTTTAAAAATATGAGCAAGGAGGATGTATAGAACGAAATACCTGGCACTTTATTTCTATCGAGTTTGGGATTTTGATGAAATAAACTCTGTTTCAACCATTACTTTAAAAAAAAAAGAGAGAATTCACCTTTTAAGCTACCTAACCCCCAGAAATTCCTTTGATCTTTTTTATCACTCTCTAATGAATTTACTCATTCTTCTGTGTATCACTAGAGACACAAACTGTCCAATACTGGAAATGTCCACTTGGCCTCTCCTGCAGCAGCTGCTTGAACCCGGCTGCTTCGCCTTTTGAGGGCATGAACTCATTTCATTTTTTTAGGGCGCTCCACCCACATTGTAACATCATTGTGCAGCATGCAGTGCTGTTAGGGCACCCCTGGAGGCTCCTGAAATCAAGATGTGTTAAACATTATTCTTCGTGACACTGATGTTTATATTAAATCGTCACGTGAGCTGTTTGAGTCGTGTCTTCCCTAAAATAGATTAAGACAATACGCTTCTGATTGGATTCATTGTTTTAAAAGAATTGAGATTAAAAAGTCCAGTCACTTTGATGACCGCTCATGGCAAGTTTTTGGCAACTTCCTTTTGACTTCATCTCTAATTAATATCCATCTCTGGGTGTTTGTTCAGTGTGGGGATGTCCCTTTAGGGTGTCCTAGGCCTAGTATGTGTATATTCAGATTTCAAACCAGAGATGTTATTCACGTTACCTGAGAAGAATAACTCCCAACACTGACTATCGGTACCCTCCAGGCTTCTCAAGTTATTTTAAGACATAGTGTGCACATTTAAACACAAAACTAAATTTCGTACACTCATTTCAAAAAGATTGGGTAATACAACTCATTTATGAGGTAAGAAATTTGGGGGGTAATAAAATAAGGAAATCAATGGTACTGGAGGTTAATAAAATGCATCCAGTGTGGAGAGAGGGAGTGCCGTGGAAGGCAAGGTGGACATCAGGCCCTTGTCATCGATTCTAAAGTCTTGGCATCAGTTTTCATTGCATCTTCTGTGGCCCTGGCTTTATTTGAAGTGTTTAGGGAGGGCCTGTTTGTTCTCTTTCATTCACTGCCTTGTAAAAGTTAAATCAACTTAAAAACTTCAAGAGGGCAGCTGGCTTTGGATTGCCCCTAGGTTTGCAGGGCACTTACCTTGGATGTCCTTATGCATGAACAGGACTCTCTACAGTCATTAGTGCTTGTAGCAGAGGGTCAAAAAACCTTTTTGGGATTTGTGTCCATTTTGTTCGTTTTGCTCAGATGACTGTCTTGTGCCGCCAGGAAGACAGCTTTCTCCCCTTACTGTTTTTCTTATTCTCTTAGTGGAAATTTGTGAGGAAATAAACAACTGTTGCTCCTATCCCAGCCCTTCATTTGCAGTGGAATGAGTACAAAGAGTTTAGGAGATAGCAAAATATTAAATACATGGAAGAGATTATTAAATGCATGCATTTTCTGATTTGACTCTGACTTCAACCACACGGGGTGAGTGAATGGGTCTATCCCCCACTTAAACATGAGCAAGTTGAGGGACAAAGAACAGTTTGCCTGTTGACTGACTTAATCATCTCCTCCTGGCCTGCTGGGAATGTACGCCATGATGGGGTCTTCATCACCTCCTGGCTTGTTTATACAGCTGCCCATTTTTACAAGTGATGAATTTGAACTTCAGAGAAGTTCCCTTTGGTTCGACCTTACATCTGTATCAGCTGGTAGCAGGAACTAGAATTATCTCTTGATGGCCACTTGAGTATTCCTGACTTTGTATCCTGTTGAAGCAGGCCACACCTTGCACTTGATGAAGAAGTGAGAACAGGTGGTATTTTCCCCTCTTACACAGAGGATGAAATTGTATCTGAGAGGAAGAGCATAGTTTGCCACTGGTGCCACATTGCATTGGTAGCAAATGTGAAGATTAGGTTAGAATTTAGGATTCATTGCTGAAAAACCCAGCCTCTTACTGTTTCATAGTCCCACAAATTTTTAGCAGTTTATCAGTGTCCCTTTTTTAAATAGACTGCAACTTGCATTTTATCTCTGTTAAATATGTGGTGTTTTTTTTTTTTAGATTTTTATTTATTTATACATACAGCTGGGGTACAGGCCAGAGGTGTGGAGCGGTGAGAGGCTTCACCAGAGACAGAGTG
>PVIJ01021169.1:0-19119 GCA_004024925.1 Scalopus aquaticus | reverse complement strand
GCTTCCATACCTTTGCTATTGTGAACAGTGCTGCAATGAACATACGGGTGCATGTATCCTTTCGGATTAGTGTTTTTGTATCCTTTGGGTAAATTCCCAAAAGTGGGATTGCTGGGTTGTATGGAAGCTCCATGTTTAGCAGTCTGAGGAATCGCCATACAGCCTTCCATAGTGGTTGGACCAGTTCACATTCCCACCAACAATTGGGTGATCTTAAACATCTATAATCTCTTCATTTTACAGAGATAATGTCTGATTTTTTAAAAGAATGTTAGCCACTTAAAAAGGGGCAACTTTCCCCAATGCAGTGCAGTTCCAAAGACCAGGGAGAGGAAGCAAGCACTAGCAGAGGTATTTTCAATAAACAGTTTTAAAAAAATAATAAAATTGACTTAAAGTCAACCCACTTTTGATTATCATGATGTACTGACAATTCTAGACAATATCCATGTTAAAATACTTCTCCTTGGAAAAAAAAAAAAAACTTTGTTGTTTCAAGCTCTAAGTAATGACCGATGTTCCTGTTGAGTTTTAATAACATGTGTCTAAGTTTCAAACTAGCACATCTTTATTATCTACCCTTGAATAAACATTGAATTCTACATAAAAATTAATCTGGAGAATTCCCAGTTATATGATCACCCCCCCCAACACACAAATTCAGCTATACTGGTTTATTTGAAGAGTAAGAACCTAATGGCTCAGAATTGGGGTCATGAAAGATCTCTTTGGGTGCAGCTGCTGTCTGCACACTTGGTTATTATATAATCTTGCTTTTAAAAGTAGATAAAAATAAACAATATTCTTACTGTGATTGTGAGAACCAAAAACAAAATTAGAGCTATTTAATATTGACACTGTATTTGACCACTTGGAGATTTTGTGTTTAAAATGATTTGGCTATGAAGATATTTAAAAATCCCTAGAATGGACCCTAAGGAAACAAAGGCATTGACTATACTGCCATTCCTAGAATATTTTGTGAAACTGGATTTTTAAATGTCTACCAAGCTTGCTCTTGGATAATTGAGCCTGGGCTTTGAGTAGCATCCTCTTCCACGGAGAGACCCAGGTGCTCAGACATAATCAGGTTCCAGTTGTTCGATATTGAGAGACTCAGGCTTCAGCCAGTAGTGTTCACTCTGTACCTCCATCCTTGTAGCTCTCCAACAGTATTCCCTCCCGTCCTGCTTGCCAGTGCAGTGCTGGGGCTCAGGAGCCCCAATGCTGACATATACTCAAATCAACAGCTGAACAGAGTTGACTGTAGAGCCCCTCCTTCTTGTGGGGTGTACTCTATTATCACCCTGAACAAATTCACTTAAAGTTTTTCCTACTCTGCTCTGCTGGACCATTGCTCCTAGGATATGCTGTGGTCATCTGTTTTTCCCTTAGGGATTTGGGGCTTTGTTTTACTGCAATTTAGTAGCAAGTATCTGGAGAAGGCCAGTCAGGAGTTTTCACTTTGCAGCCATCTTGCCAGACTTTTACCAAGCTTACTCTTACAGTTAAAACAAGACTTAGCAATTTGGATATCTCTTTGTTCATATGAAAGATGCTTTTAAAAACTAAAATTGAAAAAAAAATAGGGCTCTTTAGACAAAGTCATTGGCAACTGTGTAGAAGTTAAGGCATTACAAACAATGTTATTAACTACTGTAACCATCAATAAGTCGGTAAAAGTTGTCTTGTTCAGAAAACATATTAATGTAATAATGTGTTACATTAATACCCCATTACTTTCCCCCTATTGTTGCACTTGCAATATTAATTTATTCACTCACTTATTTTCCTGGAATAATCATATAGTTGGTCATAATTATTTTTCTTTTCTGGACATTATTACTTGTTTCGTTTCATGATTATGGCAAACTAATGCTGCAGAGGAGAGCAATAAAAAACAATGCACTGCATGTGCATATGTGTATGCATATACATACACACATGTATGTGTGTACACATGTCAAACATACTAGGTATGCCAATGCAAGATAAGATATTTGAGACAATTTCATGTGTGTGGCCATCAAAATAACTTGACTTGTATATAATGAAGAAATTATTGCTTGAGACCACCTTCAACGCTTGCTGACTTCATTTGTTCTCATCTCTCCCTTTTCAAGCGTGACATGATTTATGTGCTTTTTGCTCCCTGGAACTGGTCTTGTCAAGGTCACCAATGACCTTATTTTATTTAATCCCTCTGTAGCACAATTCTCTTTACCTTTTATTTCCATAACAGTTCTCACACTTCTTTCTCTCTTATCCTAAGCTTTGGTTTTTTACTTATTTGACAGCTCCTCCTCCCCCATCTCTCTCTATGTCATTAAAATAACGGGTTCCTTGGATTCTGTGTTTGATCTCTCTCTACACATTATTGCGTTATGGGCATGCCATCACAAGCATTCTGACAGTTTAGATACTAATTAGTTGCAAAAATTTCTATATCCATCCATGAACCCACCCTCCACCCCAATATCTATGCCCCATGGGTTCCTTAAATACATCTAACTAAACCAAACTTACTCCCTAAACTACTTTTATATTTCCTAAACCAGAAAACCTAAGGGCAGCCCAGACACCTTTCTCTCCTTCATCCAGATGTACAATTGATGATAAAATCCTAGATTCTTTCAGTTTTTTATACATCCCCCTCCCATTGCTACTACCTTAACCTCCTCTTCTCTCACCTGAATTAATTGGTATTTTCACCTCCAGTCTCAAATCCTTTCTACGGTTGGTTTCATTATATTTGCAAGGTAATCTTACCAAAGTGCATAATGAAATTGCCTTTATAGATCTGACTCCCCACCATTCTCTGTGGAAAACCAGCACTCCTTAGTACGGTATATAATCAGACCCTGATGTGATTCTGTCTCTTGCCATATCTCTCGGAAAGCCCATACAAACTTTATGGCAAATTATTTGAAGTTGCCTGAGTGATCTTCTGTTTCATAACTCTTCATCTTCACCTCTACCCATATCCTCCCATGTCTCTTTGAAACTTCCCTCACTAACACAATGAACAGTCCCACTTTACAGAGTTTCTCTAACAGTTCCTCCTATGGTCCGGAACATACAATGATAAATCTTATAAATCTCTCTTTAAACTGTAAACTCTCAGAGCACAGCTACCCTATGTCAATTTTCTCTATATTTCTAGAATCTAAAATATTTAGTTGGTAGTTAATAAGTCATTCCTGGATTAAAAAAATAAATAAATCAGTTGTTGCATCTTTTTTTATTTCTAATTTACTCTTTATTTTCCTCATCCTTGTTATCTCTACAGCCCTCCTTCATTTTCTCACACAATTTATGGGCTAAAAAATAGCTGCATTTATTTGACAAACTGAGAACTGGCATTATCACAATATACTTTTGTGGGCGGGGGGAGAGGGAGCTGGATACAAAAGTATAAAAATTAGACCCCAAATCTTTGCTTATTAACCTTGGCCCTCCCTCGCATGACCACTATATGCTTATTCCAGAGGCAATGTGAATAGCTTCAATGGGGATGGCAAAGCCCAAAGGTGGATTTCTTGGGAAAACAATGACATACAAATTTCAGGGACCCTCAACAGCATGATAGCATGATCCCTTCCCATGGAAACTGACGGCACATACATTTCTAATATACGGTGTGCAATAGCACTGACGTTACTGCAGGCACTTTACATTACTAACTTTGGTTTCTTTTTCATAAAGCACTTCCCTATCACCCGCCCAATTAAAAGCTTCAGAGACTTAGAAAACCTGCATCCATCCCCAGCCTCTACTTTCCGTGGCAGAATTATTCACTGAGCGCATTCTATGTGCCAAGCACAGTTCTGACTGACATGTATTCAGGTCTATATATATATAAGGGTATTCAACAGCCCATAATAATACTTAAGAGTGCTCAGTGTACTAGATGTACTGTGCTAAATGTTATTCAAACATCAATGCACTGAATTTTCACAGAAACCCTGTGAGGAGGTGTTATCATTGTCCCCTTTTTACAAGTGAAGAAAGGGAAGCATATAAAGATTAAGGAACCCGCCGGAAAACATGCACCTAAGAACTGAAGGCAGCTTTGGGTACCAACTCTGCAATTTAACCATTACACCTTAGCGCTTCAGTCACAATTCACCCCCACTGTGGTTTCTGATGACTCCAAGCCCAACAACAAGAAAATGTCTTTCATTCCTTCAATATCATACTTGAGACCTTGCGCAGAAACATCTGTGGGCTAGCAACACATTGCTTTGCACTTATGCACACAAACTGTGCATATGTAGAAAAACTTTACTATACCAGTAAAGTATAAAGTATAAGTCAAACACCAAAATGCAATTTTGTCAACTTAATCATATTAAGTAGTTTTGATTCTGAATGTTGAATCTAGTAAGCTAACAAGGTTAATATGGGAGTGACGCAAAGATGTCCTTATTACAGACCTGAGGCTGCCTAAGAGGGAAGGAGAGAGGAGGGAAAGAAGAGGGGAGGGGACCCAGAGGTCTGAATTGGACTCTGGTAGCTTGGTGGTGGGTGTGGTATGATGACTTATGTCTGAGGGGGTGTGACTCTATATCCCTAAATGATATCCAGTGCTATAAACCCATGTTAACTAAAAAAAAAAAATACAAAAATTTTAATTAAAAAAACTGAAAAAAAGTTTTCCTTGAGACACAGATAAGCTATCATAAAATACAAATTTGTTATAATCTTCCAATTTTTGGCAATGTAATATTTAGCAACTAAGCTCCACAATTATGAGTTGGCCTACTCTTGGGAATAAAATATTTTAAATGGTCATGAATACTATAGATCATACTGTCTTATTAACTTCATTTGTATGAACTGCCATATCATTGTCTATTTTAAAATAGGCAGGTGTTTTTTTTTTGCCAAAAGGCAAGTATCATTTAATTTTTATATTTAGCTTCACTTCAAATTGTACATAATGCTTCAATGAAATCTTTGTGTATTCCTGTTCTCTGTTATAAGATAGCTGTTGTGATTCCAAAGGTCATGTGTAGCAACTGAGTAGAACAAAAGTTCTCAAATATCTCCCATTGCCATTTTAAGTAGGTGTCACTAGATAACTATATTCCTAACCACCTCAGTGTGTCAGATTCAGGAGATAATTTTCTTAAGCTTTAATAGAATTTCCACTGAGGCAATCTGTCTTCAACGCATGAGGTATGAATTACTCAGCTATCCCCAGATTTTATCTGAGAAATCAAGCAAAGGTACTGTCAAATAGGGAATTTGATTATTTTGATCACAGGTACAAAGCAATACAATGATGGTGTCATTCAGGGGTCCCATTTACATGAAACAAATTTATAATTGATGTGCCACATTGTGGCCACCAGAGTTAATGAGCCTTTTAAGAACCTCTACTTAATAACAACAAAGTACCATTTTTTAAATATTTAATGTTGGAAGAATTAATGTACCTCATACCTGACCTTCAGCTGCTCCTCTAATGGCGACCGCTGCATTGCTTCATTCTTAGTCTCCAAATTTATTTTTTTTTTAAAGATTTATTTTTTATTTATACATACAAGCTGGGGTACAAGCCAGAGCTGTGGGGCGGCGAGAGGGTTCACCAGAGACAGAGCAGGTAGCAGAACAGGCAGATCAGAAATACACTGCTGAGGGGAGCAGCGGGCGAGGCAGGAGAGGTCTGCCACACCATGTGGGATTCTCCCCGGCCGGGCGTCGAACTCGCATCGCCGCTGCCGACAGCTCCACAGCGCAGCGCTTAACCGCTGCGCCACCGGGGAGGCCCCTTAGTCTCCAAATTTAAAGCTGACATTATAAAATCAGCATTCTGAGATGTCTTCAATAAAATCAGGGTATTAATTATGGAAAGATAGCCCAGGGTGTTTAGTGTAACACTTCAATAAGGGAGGAATTCACACCAAAATTTAGAAAACGTCCAACTAGCAGAGTGCCCATTCCTTCATATTGATAACAAGGAGCCAGAAGTGATTGTTAACACAGCATCATAACAGATATGGGAGGCTGTCCACCAGTAAAATTTTGCTTTGCAAAGTACGTATGAACTTGAAGGCTAGTAATTACAAGGATGCATGCCAAAATGAGATGCAGTGGAATGGTGAAAATCCCATACCCTAATCTTGGACAGACACAACAAAACAAAGCACTGGTATGTTCGCCCTAAATAGCAGGGTGTCGAAGACTCTTTGTAGGCAAGTGCGAGATTTGTGAGCTCAAGTCTCCGTTACAAAATTGCATAATAGGGTCTAGTAGCCTACTAAAGTGTTTTCTGACACATCAGCGTCACAGGAGACCTGGCAGAGAGCCACCAAGTCATCTTGATTTGCCAAATAGGGTAAACAAACCTCCTTTGACTGGCAGATGCAGGGGAAACTATACTTTTCCGTACTGGTTGGCAGAGTTCAAATTGAAAGGAAATGAATACAAGTCTCAACAAGATAAATTAAGGGAATATTCAAGTTTATCTAACAGCTTCCGGAAAAAAAAGCAGAAGAGTAATTAAGACTATGATGAAAAGATCTGCTTTAAAACCTGAGATCAAATATGAATAATGGGATCTAAATATGCCATTATTTGAGAAGAAGCATCCTTTTAGCATGTGCTCGTGCAAGTCCTCCTGAAGAAGCAGTCCCAAAGATGGGATTAAACAGGCACAAGAGTATTTAGAGAGGGGAGTGGATGAAAGAAACAGGAGGAAGTCAGTGGAGATTGGGAGAAATACCCCACTATGATGCATGTCTGACCCCTTTGAAGACAAGGGGTAAGGGAGGAAGGGAAGTAAAAGAGCTTTGCACTGTGTGCAGTCCAAGAAAGTTTTCATCAAGCTTATTGTGTGGTCTTTGTATTTGTTTCTTTGTTTTTTAAAGGTTTATTTATTTATACATACAAGCTGGGGTACAGGCCAGAGGCGTGGGGCGGCGAGAGGGTTCACCAGAGACAGAGTGGGGAGCAGAACAGGAAGATCGACAGAAATACACTGCTGAGGGGAGCAGCAGGCGAGGCAGGAGAGGTCTGCCATGCCATGTGGGAATCTCCACAGCCGGGCGTTGAACTCGTGTCGCTGCTGCTGCAGCTGACAGCTCCACAGCGCAGTGCTTAACTGCTATGCCACCAGAGAGGCCCTTGGGTGGTCTTTGAACTAAAGTCACCATCAGAAGAACCCCACAGCTCACAGAATTGGGGATGCCTTGGTTTCCCTGCTGCTCTCAGTCATCGGTCCTGGAAAAGGTGGCTTTGGCACAAGCCATGCTGGACAGAGTGCAGGATCTGGAGCCAGAACTCAATCACGATCCCCATAGTAGATGTGAGAATGCATTTTCCTGACGGTCTCAATGCATTTAGTCACTCACTCTCCCTTTTACTTTAATAAATGTCTGAGCTTCAACTCGGTAAGCAAACATGAAAGATTTTACTTCAAACTTACAGAAATCAAATACTTTTCTCTTACAGATAAGTTAGAATCACCTTAGCAAGTTCAGCTAGAATAAACAAAAGATTTCAAGCAACCATAAAAATAGAAGACCTTCATAATTAACCAGTCTCTTCACATTCATTCCTTGTTTGCAGACATTAACTGCTCTTAATACATGTAAGTGAACGTTACTTTTCAGAGCCTAAGTGACATCGATTGAATAAAGTCAGTATTGCACATCAGTAAGACTGCTCAGATAATCAAAACAAAATTTCACTGGGCAGGAGACAAAGGCAAACAGAAATCTATAGGTTCAACATGTGTAATATGAAATGCACATCTCACTATGCTACGTGTTTCATAGTAAGGGACAAAGATGAGCAAGACAGAAACTATTATACTATTCTAGCATAATATACATGTTAAACTATTTTGCTCTGATACTGCAACTTATCAAAGAGCTGGCTTGAGTTGATGGCATCTTTGTATAGTAGCAGAAACCTGAATGGAAGGGCTGTTTACATGAAAAACAGCTGATTTGGGACATTCTTTTTTCTGGGTGCACAGAAAGCAGCTCTCATAATCCTAATAGGAGTTAAATGATGTGCGTTGGTGTTCATATTGATAGTTTCAGGCTTTCAAGTAAACCTACACACACAATTTGCTACCTTATGTCATTCTGTGTATTTCCATGATATTTAGAAATCTGAGCCAATAATTTAAGGGGCATCTCTGATTTATTTGTGGCGACCATATGCTGTGTGGAAGCTGTCTTCTGAATATAGACTTCTGAAGTTGGTTTACGGCAGGGTAGTGGACAGAGTGGATTTATTACCAATCTTTCTGAATGTTATTTAGAAAAAGTATCATATTATGAATGCTAGTTGCTTGATCCCAATTAAATGAAGGCATTAGACTATTTTTCAAATAGCTGCAGCGAGCCTTGGGAATTTCCAAATACACCTTATGGGGCCACTGTGTAAAGAAAGTAAAACTGAGATTGTGGGGTAGAGCTGTTTGCTGTTTTATATTTGCATTCCTTAAAAGAACTCATCTGAAGAGAGCTGAGGATTTAAAATATCTTGATTTCGGGGCATCTAGTCTATGCAGCACTGCAATTCCTCTCTTTTGATTAACATTGTGAGCAGTGAGAGATATATAAAGAGTGGCGTGAGGTAACCTAGAAAATACTTTTTCTACACCTAGAAATGTATCCAAACAGCAGCAGTTTGTGAATACTGACTCATTTACATCCTACTAAGTATCACATGGTGTGGAAAGCTGAAAATTGTCCCCACAAAAGATACCTCTTTCTAATCCCTGGAACCCATGAATGTATAGAAAAAAAAGTGTCTTTACAGATGTAATAAAGTTTAGGATTTTAAGATGAGGAGATCAACATAGATTCAGATGGGTCCAAAACAAAACAACATGTATAATTATAAGAGGAGAGCAATGGAAGATCCGATACACAAATGAGACAGTGAGCAGAGGGAGATTTGAAGATGCTGGCATTGAATATGGTGTGATGGGGCTACAAGCCAAGGAAAGCTGGCAGGGAGCAAAATTTCAAAGAGGCAGTGAACATAGAGAGCAAAACACCTTGATTTCATCCCAGTGATACTGATTTCACACTTCTGGCCTCCAGAATTATGAGAGAATAAATTTCTGTTTGTTTAAACCATCAAGGTTGTGGCAATTTATTACAAAGGAACCTAATGTGCATAGACAAGACTTTCTGTTTCAAATACCCTACTTACCGACTTCTCATACACAGGATAGCCACAAAAATGACAGAGCTTTGTAAGGTAGCTTGGAAAGACCAGTGAATTTGTGATTTGGAACTTCTCAAATTGTTACGATTTCGAGTGAGAGGACATTTTTTAAGTAGACATCTTACTGAAGTAAATCATATGTATAGAAAAGCGAAAATACCATAAGCACAAACTCAATAGTTTTTCATAAAGTAAATATTCCTGTATAAAAAGAACCAGACACAATCTTCATTTCCCTTTTACTAACCCTCCAAAGTTAGGGACAATCTTGACTTCTAATATAGTCCCTTCTTTTGTACTTTACTGAAATGGACTCATAAAATATGTGCTCTGTTGGGTCTATTTTCTTCTGCTTAGCATTTTATTTTCGGTATTCTCCTACATTGTTGTAGGTAGTACTGGACAATTTATTCTTACTGCTATATAACATATTTATTTTTATTGTTCTATGACTATACCACAGATTATTTATTAATTGGTGGTCATCTGAATTGTTTCCACCTTTAAACTGTGAACATCTTGGGGACCATAAGGTTCTATTACTTTTGGATGAACAGTGCCTGGGTTGACAATGCTGGGTCATACATATATATATTTACAAAATTGAATTTTATAAGAATAAAAATATAATTTTAAATCTATCCCCATTTAATTTTGCAGATATTATTCAATTATCTTTTCATTGTTTGACCTTAAACTTATAGGTGATTTCTGAATTATCTAAATCCTCTGATTAGATGGTCATAGGGAAACTGGTTAAACTCTAAAGCTAATCTTATTTTTATGTGTATCAGATTTTTAAAGGTCACCTTAAAGTAGTGAGATCTTTTTAAAACAAAAATAAAAAATAACCAAATTTAGACTTGGTACCTGGCCCTTCTGAAGTTTTCCTTTCATATAATTTTCTAGAAGAAAAAAACATTAAAATCATAGGATCTTTAGTAAAGGTGGTATTTTGTCCCTAGAGGAATATGGAAGGAATCATGATGATTTTTCAACTTTTCATATAATACAGAAGAATGTAAAACTACAGTAAAGTATATATTCTCAGACTTGAACAAGTGCAAAAAGATGAAAATATAATTAATCCAATTGTGTTTCTTTGAGACACTTCCAACACTTTCAGCCAGAAGAACAATAGTGATTGTTTCTCTTTTCAGTAGAAATGGATTCTTTTTTAAAACATTCTACTTTGAATATAGTTTTTAAACTTTGGAATTGACTCCCCCCCTCCCGCTCTAGGACAGTAAAGCTATGAGCTCTATATTGGCATGCATAAAATATTTTATAAAATACAAAATTGTAGTTACAGAGAAATGAGGCAGGTTTTAGACTATAATACTATTATTTTAGGGCTGAAAGAATCCGAGGTCTAAAGGTTTAACAATTCAGAAAAAAAGTACGTACAGCACATAGCCCTGAAGACTAGGTCACATTAACAGAACCATTTGCCTACTTTGCATCTGAAAGTTAAAGATTTGAGGAAATATGACTATTTAACGACAGGCTTGTGGCAATAGCTATGAAAACAAGGCTTTATGGATTCAAAAGTTTACTTTCCTTGTTGTCTTTATCTAATTATTCTAGCGTGAGCTGGAATTTCTGTCTTCATCTTACGCCTTCTTATTAAGCAGTGGTGCCTAATTCAGAACTACTTTGTTAAGGTCAAACTAAAGTCTAGAAACATCCCAAGAACCCATAACTATGCACCAATATTGTTGAGTAGCTGAAGGGTACACAGCTTTTGAGTAGGTACAGTGGATTTTTTTTTCTTTAATATACAGATCAGTGAAGGAAAAAACAGATGAATCTGTTAAATCGGAAAACCCAAATTATAAACAAAGAGCCTATTGACTGCTTTCCCAACTGTAAAGGTACACAGTTGAAAAAAGATTAAACAGTAAATCCTTTCTTAATGTTTAACATGTATTAGAAAAAAATCATTTTGTCAGTCAACATTTATTAAGCAAAGCACTCTTCTAGTTAACGGGGATACTATATAGAAGAGATAAAATCTCCCCCATCATGAAGCTTACATTTTAAGTGAAGGGAGACAGACAATAAAAAAGATAAATTATGTATTACATTGTCACTGGTGATAAGAGCTAAGGGGGATAGCCTGCAATTTTAAATAGGTGGCAAAAGAAGGCCTCATAAAGCAGTGATAAATGGACAAATGCCCAAAGGAGGTGACAGGTTGAGGGGGGCTGAAAGGAGTGGGTAAGCCATGAGGTTAGCTAGGAGGAAAGCATCCCTGACAAAGGGGCTAGCTGGTGCAGGCACTGGCATTGGGTAGAATATCTGGTATAACACAGGAGCACTGGCCTGGAGTGGAGCAAGCAAGAGGGAAGCCCTAGGAGACAATGAGGAGGCAGATAACTATACACAAAATCTTGTGTGCAACCATAGGGACTAGGGACTTTACTTTTAGAGGAACAGGAGACCATTATAAGGAGATAATGGAAAGAGGAAGACTGCACACAAATTGTATGCCAAGGAATCATGCTAGCTGCCATGTTGAGAAAGAACTGAGAGAAATCATGGTAGAAGCAGAGAAAATAATGAGAGGACTACTGAAAGAGACAAGTGGGCTTGCACCAAAATGTAGCAGCTGATGTGTGGAGAAGTGGTCAAATTCTGGGTCTATTTTCAACTCAGAATTGATAAATTTGCTGATGGAAGGGATCATATAACAAAGAATTCAAGAGTCAGGCTAGGTTTTGACTTGAACACCTAGAAAGATAAAGCTACCACTGAGAAAGACTGGGAGGGATCAGGTACTGGAGGGGAAGGAAGGAATTTCTTGGGGGTCAGCTAATTATGATGGGATTCTTTAGATCAAAACTATAGATGTGGACTAGGCAGATGGAAACGTCAGGCTGGAGTTCAGGAGAGAGGTCCAGGGTAGTGATAAAAATTTGGGACTCATTTGCATATATATGGTGTTTAAAATGAAGACACTGGAAGAGAGATCCTCAAGAGAGTGAGTATAAGCAGACAAAAAGCCCAGTGACTGAGCTCTGTGGTCCTCCAGTGTTTAGTAACATATAATCTATCTGAAACTCATTACAAGAAGCATTCCACAGACAGGCTGAGTGATTCTGGATATAATGATCCCTTAAAAAATATATTGCAAAGTATGATTATAGATTGAGTGGTTATTTTAACTTGATGGTTTCTAAAATTCCTTTCAAGTACAGTATGATTTTTATGAGAAAAAATGAATGTTCCCTTTATTCTCATAAAATTAAAATATATTAATATTTGATATAAGTGTGCAATAAGATCCCCTCATTTATGTTTATCTCATATATGAGAATCAATTGCTTATTTTCCAGATAATAACCCACAACAAAAAATGTGCAGCAAGTTCCTATGTTCACTGCGGCACTATTTACAATAACCAAGGTATGGAAACAATAAAAATGCTCCAAAATAGATGAATGGATCAAAAAGATGTGGTACATATATATACAATGGAATATTACTAGGTGATAAAAAATGACAAACTCATGCCATTTGCTGCAGCATGGATGGAACTGGAGGGGATTATCCTAGCTGAAATAAGTCAGAAGGGAAAAGATAAGTATCAGATGGTCTCACTTATAAGTCAAGTATAGAGAAACCAAACAAAAGGTTGAGAAAAAGGTAAAACTAGCAAGCTGACCATGGATCTGAAGCATACAGCAAAGGAGAGGGAGACAGGGGGGGTCAAAACATTGGAGGAAGAACACAAGAGAACATGATAATTATTCATGGGTGATATGGTGACGGGAGAACTATGGGGACTACAAAGTTGTAAGAGAAATATAATTAATAAAATGAGAAAAAAGTGCATCTTGGATTTGAAATTTAAACATTTGGAAGATGTTTCAAGTGCCATTGGATTCATCAGTCTGGAAGATTCTTACATAAAAAATGGATATTAATACAGATCATCAAATAAGATATAAAGATGGCAAGTAAGCATATAAAAAGATGTTCTACATAGGTCATCAGCAAAAGGCAAATTAAAACAACAACATGGATACCATAACACAATAGCCAAAGTCCAAAACACTGACAACATCAAGTGCTGCTGAGGATATGAACCAATACAAACTCTCATTCAATCGTTTTTTTTACCAATTGTACCACTGCTTTGGAAAACAGTTTGGCAGCTTCTTACAAAACTCAATACATTCTCTTTTTTTTTGTAGGTTGTAGTGATTTTTTTAAATATTCATTAAATTTGTCAGTCATTTACATCCCATCTCTATATAAATCGGAGGTTACATTTTTACTCCTCCATGTGAGCACACCCTGCACTCACCCTCCACCAAACCTCCCATGCCAATGCCATATGCCCTTCCTTCCCATAGCGCTTCCTCCCTTCTCTCTGTTCCCTCTTGCAACCCACCAATTTTTCACTAAGATTTTCTGTATCTTGCCAGCACGTGTTTTTTTTTTTATCAGTTATACCCCACAGGTAAGTGAAACCATCCAATATCTGTCTTTTATTTTCTGATTTTTCCATTTAGTGTAATGACTGCAACATCCACCCATTTTTTTCCCAGAACTCAATATATTATTACCATATAATACAGCAGTCACACTCCTCGGTATTTACCCAAAGGAGTTGCAAATTTATGCCCATGCAAAAACCTGCATACAGGTGTTTATAACAGCTTTATTCACAATTGCCAAAAGTTGGATGAACCCAAGATTTTCTTCAGTAGATGAATATATTAATAAATTGAATATATTAATATTAATAATATCCAGACACTGTAATATTATTCAGCACTAAAAGGAAGTGAGTTATCAAGCTATGAAAAGACAACAAGGAGCCTTAATGCAAATTACAGGAAGAAGTCAATCTGAAAAGTCCACATTCTATATCATTTCAACTATGTGGCATTCTTGAAAAGGCAAGACTATACAAAAAGATCAGTGGTTAACAGGTTGGGTTAGGTGGGAGAGGAATGTACAGGCAGAACACAGAGAATTTTTAAGGTAGTGAAGATACGCTGTATGATACTACGTGACACATATCATCTATCCCAAAGCACAGAATGTACAACCAAGAATGACCCATAATGTAAATGATGAACATTAAGTGGTTACATTATATCAATGCAGGTGCATCAATTGTAAACATTTAGCACTCTGGTGAGTGATGTTGATAAGGAGGGTGGGTGTGCATGAGTGGGTGAAGGGGATAGATGGGAAATCTATGCATCTTCCTCCTGGTTTTGTTGTAAACTTTAAGCTGATCTTAAAAAATAGTCTTATTTAATAGGACAATATAATTAGCTCAAAATACCCTATATTGATTTAACCAGGAAATGCAGAGAAACTAAATATTCTTAATCTGAGATAGATTATTTTAAGTAATGTGAGGAGAGATATTACAAGGTTGACAACTTCATTAAAAGTTTATAACCTTAGTACATAAAATTAATGTTGTATGTGTCAAAAATGATACTACAATCCAAGAGAATTTCAGGGGAAAAGTCTAAATGCTATGCATACATATCTATTTTAATACAGCACCTTTAGTTTGGAATACCTATATCTTATATTTGTATGAACATTCCTTAACCACTGGAAGCTCTGGGGGGAAATGTCTAAGTTACAAGACCCCACATTATTCCTTCTGTATGGGATCTGATTCTTTACCCATGGAATTCACTTATAGCAACATTATAAATAATACTTTTGATCACTACTTCCACCCTGGTCAACTTTAGAATCAAATTCACCTGAGAACACTTCTAAAAGATGGTGATATTTTGACTGTCAAGTATACATCAATAGAACATCATTTCCAGCCTTTCGTGATGCTCACTTTCAAAATTATTCATATATACAAATATAATCTGAAAACGAGAATCAAAGCTTTTTCAAGAACTGTGCGATCAAACTGTACATAATGCTGCAAGACAATTTCATTAAGAACTACATCTCTCTTTTCTCAAGGAAACACTGTATCTCCATCTAGTAAGATTATAGCCAGTTTAAGCCACATTTTTAAACATACGTATACTTAATCCTATAAAATTAATATTCTCTGGGTAAGTAAATTATGTATAGAGAAAATAATCCTTCTTGATTATTCTTCCTCACGAGTCTAAAAGAGTTATAGATAACTCTCTAGAAGCCCATTATAACAATGCAGAAGTGAACATGAATTAAAATGAGATACGGATATCCACAACAGCAGACCCAGGCCCTAAGTGAGCCTAGCCAAGACTAGGGGGTTTGTTGATCTAGAATGACCTGACTCATGTCTGACAGTTGGCTTGCTGTTGGCTAGGGTGAGTAAGCCACATGCCTCTCATCGTCTGGTTGTGGCAGAGTTCCAAGAGAACAAGTGGAAGCATTCAAGGTCTCTTGAGGGCTAAGCTTGGAAATGGCATGATGTCAATTTCCCCACATTCTATTCATCCGACTACATCACCAGGCCAAACACAATTCATGAAGTAAGAAAGTAAACCCCACCTCTTGAAGGGCAGAAATGAAAAGACATCACAAATGGGTGTGGAAAGAGGGTACGGAGCTTAGTAAGGTTGGAGCAAGAGTGGACATACTAGGAGATGACGTCACATAGCTAGGCAGGGAGAAGATCGACAGTGGAAGCCAGACAGACCAGTTCACAGGCTATTGAAACAATCAAGCAGAGAAATCAAACCACAGATTTTAAAGTGGCAAACTACCAATACACATTGTCCAATGAAAATTTCACTGTAATGAGCAAGCATCTGAAACTCAAATAAGTCACATGTTACCAATGTACTACTATGAATAACTTGTGTTTTCATGTTCTGATTCCCTCCTTATTGCCACCAAGCCAAGTTTAGTTTTCTGACTACAC
Source organism: Scalopus aquaticus (assembly GCA_004024925.1). Taxonomy (NCBI): domain Eukaryota; kingdom Metazoa; phylum Chordata; class Mammalia; order Eulipotyphla; family Talpidae; genus Scalopus; species Scalopus aquaticus. Next base: position 3,068 of record PVIJ01021169.1, on the reverse strand, counting down.
AAGACAAGATAGGATTTAAAAAACGTAAAGTGAAAATTTTGAGTCTGTAGTAATTTCTACAATTAATACTCAATTTACATAATATGTTTTTTAAACTCCAAGGATATAGAAATTATCAGTTTTCAGAAAAAAAGATTCAAGTTATAAAGTATATCCACAATAAACAATTCACTAAACAACCAATCTTGGAACAAAGAAATCCTTAACCACTGAAATGACAATAGGAACATAAGGAAAGCCATACATTTGACAATGAACATATGTGGCAGCAACAAGCTTTCATGGAGGGTACTGGGACATATGCAGTAATTTTTTTTATCAGTCCACCTATCTTTTACTTTCAGTTAATTAATAATATGATAAAATGGTCCTAAACCGTGAGGAACTACCTTACATACTTTTCCTTTATGGATACAGAATATATATCAAGCCCTGGAAAAAAATCTGTAAGACAAAAAAAAATATGTTGCATAATTAACTGTAGACCCTTTAAGTTTGAAAGAAAAAAAGTCAAAATTTTATTTCCATTTTATCCATGGACATACGCCTTGGAATTACTTGAGCTGGGGAAAAATGTGAATAACAATGTTCTAAAACTTGCTTGCTTTTCTTGTAACCCAGGTCTTTATTGTTTCAATCTTTCCTGACTATGAATCAGAAACAATCTCAACAGGTCATCATGCACACAGCAGAATGTTTAAATAGAGTCGTACTTGTACTACAGGAGGCAGAAAACAAGAATAAGAGTCCAAGTTAAAAAGTTCAGCAGAGGGCCTCCCTGGTGGCGCAGCAGTTGAGCGCTGCACTGTGGAGCTGTCGGCAGGGAGTTCGATGCCCAGGCAGGGAGATTCCCACATGGTGTGGCGGACCTCTCCTGCCTTGCCCGCTGCTCCCCTCAGCAGTGTATTTCTGATCTGCCTGTTCTGCTCCCCACTCTGTCTCTGGTGAGCCCTCTTGCCGCCCCCCACCTCTGGCCTGTACCCCAGCCTGTATGTATAAATAAATAAATCTTTAAAAAAAAAGTTCAGCAGAACGACATTCTATAACTTACCTTAGATCTTTATCCCAATAATCATTATCACCAAATGATTGGACTTACTCATTTTCTATCAACTCAAACCTTTAAGATGTCATCAAGCATCCACAATTTACAGTGCTTGATATGCATAGGTATGGATTAAAAGTGATCATCTCCTGTGATTACTAGGGGAAAGGAGAATGGAACATTCGCTGATTGTCTGCCATGTGCTAGACAGTTTTGGGGCTGCATTTTAATTTCTCACAGGAACCACAAGAGGTTCAACAGTTAAGAAATTTGCCCAAGGTCACAGCTAAAATGTGACAGCCTGGATTAGAGCACAGAACAAGCAAATGTCAATGCCTACACTCTTTCCCACTGCACCATATTTTTAATACAGTTGGATGGGTCGTAAAGGTAATAAAAATTCTTTTTGCATAGACTTTAAAAGTACATTTTACATTCACACCATAGGACATACCCCACACCTCTCATTACTTCTGTTCTATGCTCCACACTTGCAGGCTCCACAAATAACATAAGCATAACATATGTATGCTTCAAGTGCATAATTAAATATATGAGGTTCCAAATTATGACCAGAAAAGCTTTAAAATATATCTGATTGTTGATAAATATAATGGAGTGGTGACAAACCAGAATAAGACATTAAGGCTATACTATCAGCTACAAAGAGTTGGGAAATCAGATCATTACATTTCTTCCTACATAATCTGCATTTTTTTAAAAAAAGAGATATATTTATTTGTGCATACAAGAACTGGGGTGCAAACCAGAGGTATGGGGTGGTGAGAGGATTCACCAGAGACAGAGTGGGGAGCAGAACAGGCGGATCTACTGAAGTACACTGCTAAGGGGAGCAGCGGGCAAGACAGGAGAGATCTGCTGCACCATGTGGGAAGCTCCTTGGCCGGGGATCAAACTCGTGCTACAGTGGCTCTGGATAGCTTCATAGGCTGAGATTCAACTCATTGTGCCACCAGGGGGGCCCTACATAAGTCAATTTTGAGTCCTATGGCCACTGTAGCTCATTGATATGTCCAGAACTCAGAATTAAGCTAAATCTGATTACTACACCATTGCACATCATTTTAATTATATAAGATTCTTATTGAAATAAGTGGTCAGATTTTAAAGTGCCTAAATAAATTTAACAATTTTGTAGTAATTCTTTTTCACTCTTAAGTAACCTACAAAACAATCTGGAAAAAAAATATACTGCATGGAAACCAATGATACCAGATTTTTGCCTGTCCTAGAAAAAATGTATTTTATCTGATATGCTTTTGACTACCACTTACTAGATTTTATCCAATGTACTTGAAAATCACTCACCAGGCAATTGAGATGTGCATCAAAGGTGGGGAATATGCTTTGTAAAAGGATTGTTAAATTCATTGCTATCACTTTCCTTTTTTTTTATTATTGTTATTTTTGTCTTCTACATTTTGTATTCCCCTTGGGTAGCCCACCACCAATTCACCCGTGATCCTTCTCCATGGCCCCTCGTATTCTTTTCTATTCCCTTTTGTGCCCTTATCTTCCCCTCCCCGCGCCCCCCCCCCCGGCTGAGTGTCTCTCTCCTATTTGGTTTCCCTATAGTCCTGTTATAAGTGAAACCATTCAATATTTTTTCTTTTTCTTTCTGGCTTATTTCACTGAGTATGATCCCCTCTAATTCCATCCATGTCGCTGCAAATTGCATGTGCTTATCTTCTTCAAATGCTGAATAGTATTCCATTGTGTATATGCACCACATCTTCTTGATCCAATCATCTATTTTTGGACATCTGGGTTGCTTCCATACCTTTGCTATTGTGAACAGTGCCACAATGAACATACGGGTGCATGTATCCTTTCGGATTAGTGTTTTTGTGTCCTTTGGGTAAATTCCCAAAAGTGGGATTGCTGGGTCGTATGGGAGCTCCATGTTTAGCAGTTTGAGGAATCGCCATACAGCTTTCCATAGTGGTTGGACCAGTTCGCATTCCCACCAGCAGTGTAGAAGAGTTCCTTTTTCTCCACATCC
>PVIJ01021168.1:0-19122 GCA_004024925.1 Scalopus aquaticus | reverse complement strand
TTGACATTTGTTGGCATGTAGTGTGTTATATATGTCCCTCCAATCTCTTCTTGCCTGTAGTGTTTCTTCAGAGAAATCTGATGTCAGCCTGATTGGCTTTCCTTTATAGGTTATTTGTTTCTTTGTCCTCATCATTTTCAATATATTTTCCTTGTCTTGAATTCTCAATAGTTTTACTATCATATGTCTTGCAGTTTTTTTTCTTTTGTTGTAATAATATGGAGATCGTCTGGCTTCCTGTATGTCAATTTTTGTTTCCTTTTTCATGTTTGGGAAGTTCTCTTCAATTATCTCCTTGAGAAGTTTCTCTGTTCCTTTGTCTCTCTCTTCTCCTTCTGGGATTCCTATCATTCTGATGTTTCCTTTTTTCATGGTGTCAGATAGTTCTCGAAGCTTTTCCTCATTCTTTTTCCTTTGTTTTTCTCTTTCCTTTTCTGCCTTGATTCTGTTAGTATCTTTATCTTCCAGAATGCTTATTCTTAAATGAATTTAATTTTAAACAGCCACATGGGCTTGTGGTCACCACAGTGCATACTATGGTTCTAGAATAAAGTTGCTTAAAGAGAAATAATAACTAAATGCACTGTATGAAACTGGTTGGAATCTAGATGGGAAAATTAGCTATCAATGACATCTTAAGGGCAATAAGTGAATATGGACTAGCATTAGACAATATTAGAAAATTGAAATTTTCTTGGGTGTGACAGCTATTTATCATCATTATTGTTAGGCTGCCCTGAAGTATTCAAGGATAAAATGTCATGTTGTCATGTCTACTGATTACTTTTCAAATGCCTCAGTGTGCATTGAAGACTGGCAGGGAAGAGGGATACATGACAATCCCAGTGTGGAATCCTAAATTGGAGCCAGGAATAGTTAAGGGACAACAGTGAAAAGCTGGTGAAGTCTGAACAAAGACTGGAGCTCAGTTAATAGGATTATACCAATGCTAATTTCTCAGGTTTAGTCATTATACTGCGATTATGTGGGATGTTAACATCAGGGAAAATTGGAAAAATGGTGTATGGGATGTCTCTGTACTATTTTTGCAATTCTTCTTTAAGTCTAAGGTTGTCTCAACATAAAAAAAATTAATTATCCTAAGAACTATAGGAGGTCCACAGGAAACGTAAAAATTGTTTAGATGGTTGATAATGATTTTCCAATAGTCCTAGTGCTCTGCCTACCTCTGCAGGACATTTTCTCCCTCTTACTCTCCAGCCACAGAGGATTTCTTTGCAGTAGCCACAGGCCCTTTGCATATGGTGATTCCACCAACACAATCTTCTGAGACTATCACTTCCTTTTGAAACCTCTCACTGCCAGCCCCAACACCAAGACTAAGTTCCCTTACTCTAAATTCCGTAATACTCTCGATTTTCTGTGCAGTTGCACGCATCACCCTTGCTATTTCCTAAGCTGATGACTATGCTTTCCTGTAATAAACCACGAGGGAAGGACCAAGTTTGTTTCAATTGTGCACACTCACATTTTCATATTTGAATAAACCTAGGGAAGTACTCAGAAAGTTGGTAGAATCAGAGTCACATGTCCAAAGTTTCTGATTCATGTTCTCAGTGTTTACAGAGGCACCAGGATACAGTGGTTAACCAAACAGACAGTGCCTGCTAGATTAGCTGGGAAGATGAGTCAATTAAAGAAAATCAGTTACAAACATAATCCAAAGCAGCTATTTCCATTCAATGTGATACAAGGAAACCCAGGTAGATTTCTACTTGCTACTTTATTTCTTGAGGTGGAACTCCTCTAAGTGTTTTTCCTTCCAAGACTGCCTCATCAGAGAACAAGGAAATACTTTCCAGCAAAACTCCTCTTTCCAACTTTCCCTAGGTCAGACCTATGGGTATCCTCACAGCTGAACAAGAGTTCCCCACTCTCGGGTGGGCAACTTGCAGCCGGGACTAGGTTAAGCCTGATTTTCTAGGCCTCAACTGGTGTAGAAATGATCCCCTCAGGCTTCTTTTTCAAACCATCAGATGAGTTTGGGCAGCTCATTGATAAGTCTATCATTCATTCAAAAAGGACCAGGCACTCTGGTAGGAGCAATGGAAAAAGCAATGCATAAATCAGACAACACAGCTGTCCTCTTGGAATTAAGAAGGTAGTGAGAGAGAAAGACAATAATAAGTAAAATTTAAGAGAATTTTAGGGAAAAAATACTAGATAAGAAAAAAGAAGGAAGGGTATAAACATGTATCTGTTTGTGTCTGGTGAGATGGATATTTCCATTAGGGCATCCAGGGAAAACCTCATCACTTTGGAGTGAAAATATAAAGGAAGTAAAGGAACCAGTCAGGGATATGTCTGGGGGAGGGGCATTTCAGGCAGAGTAAACCACATATGCAAATCTCTTAGCAGAAGTGAGCCAGACACTCTCAAGGCAACCAGCAGGGAAAACATGTAGCTGGAGCTGAGTGCCCAATAGGGGTAGAAATAAGAGAGAGTCCAAAAGTTAAAAGGCCATTACATGACCTTATATATAGGTCATGATGGTCTCTACCTGAAAGAGGGGGCAAAATCATGAAGCTCTTAGAACAATTTCTTACCAAAGACATTGGGCACAAAAACAATGCATTGCCCAACTCTGTTATTCTTTGCCCTGTCATCACATAATAAATAGGTAATTCCTTGTCCATACTTACTAGGTTCTATTGGAGTTCCACAGCCGGCACAGAAAAAATTCTGGGCTGCTATCACAAGTTCCCTCCTGAATACAAAAAAATGATAAGTTATGTTTCAGAAAAGGTCAATAAGCATTTTTCACTGACTGGAAAAGAAATTGACATCATGACACTTTTCTTGGCTTGGGGCCTTTAATTTTGTCACTTTTCAATTGGGAAAGAAATCAAATATTTCAATAATGTTTCTGGCTCAAATCTCTGTTTCTTTTAACAGCACAGTCAGTATCACAAATAACTATTCTACCAAAGGGCTTGAAGAACTTCCCACTGCACATACACGGTTTTCTCTCTTTATAGAGAACTGGACACAGAATGCATGAGAACGTTCAGGAAGACAAGACACCAAGAGATGATGCCTTTGGGAAATTCATTGACAGAGCCAAAAAGATAGGAGTTAGAAAATGTGAGACAAAGCCATCGAACATAACTGATGAGAGATCATCTATTGTTGTGTTTTCCACCAAACTGTTGGTGCCACAATTTCACATGCTGTTTGGAAAAGCCAAGAAGGTTGTAAAATGTTATCATTATTACTGGGGGTCAGCAAAAATGACCAAGGTGAAAATATGCAGAATCCCTGGCCATGTGCCTTAGAGAGGATCTAGGGAAATCCTAGAGGAAAGCTATCTCCCATCTGAGGAACGTGAGCTTTCAAGAGACCTGGAGAAGGTGGTTTGTCCAAGCAGCCCCAAAGCACCCTCTTGAAAGAAAAAGAGAAAGTGGAAAGACAGTGTATACAGAGTGCAGGCAGCAATCTCTCCAAGCCTCTTTACAACTCTGCAGTTTACATACCCAATTATATACAAACAAGAAGAACGAAAAAATCAGAGTTGGTTAAAATGCTCCTTTGCCTATAAATGCCATACACTCTCAGAAAAAATAAATTCGGGCCTCCCTGGTGGCGCATCGGTTAAGTGCTGCGCTGTGGAGCTGTTGGCAGCGAGGAAGCGAGTTCGATGCCCCGGGGAGATTCCCACATGACGCAGCAGACCTCTCCTGCCTCGCCCAATACGCCCCTCAACAGTGTATTTCCGTTGATCTGCCAGTGCTGCTCCCCACTCTGTCTCTGGTGAACCCTCGGTGAACCCTCTCGCTGCCCAACACCTCTGGCCTGTACCCCAGCTTGTATGCAGAAATAAACAAATCTTTAAAAAGAAAAAATAAATTCACCACTTTAAACATGTGTGTGTATACATATGGATGTACATACACATATATATCTATACATACACAAATTAATTTACTTCCTTTTTGTCTCATCTTAATAGTTTTGTCTTCTAGGATTCTTTTATTCTTAGAAAATAAAGATATTTTTGTTACATTTCTTAACTATAGAGCTCAAGATGAAATTTTCCTTTTTTAAAAAAATTATTAATTGATTCTTGTGTCACACTGTACTGGAAAATAGAGTTGTCTAATCTTTTTAAATGATTGCACATTTGCACATGACCTTTAAGGCTTAATAATAGCCACTTTAAAGACCCCATTAAAGATGATTTAATTTGCAGTTGCTATGTAATGATCATAACTAAAGCTACAAATTCTCAACTTATCAAAATGTATGGGCCTCCAAAAGCCTACGATAAAAAGGATGCTAAGAAAGCTTACCCAACTTTCTTTTTCTTAAAATAAAATGTCCTGTCCCTTAACATATTCTTTTTCTCTTGCATTTGCTTCCTCAAAGATTCAGATGGGATCCATCACAAGTTGTTTTTATTGGATTGGGTTCCCAGTGGGTTCCCAGACTTACTTGAGTGGTGGGTGAATGTTAAATATGATTTGAAACCTAGGGGGTGCCCAGTCTTCAGTTCCTCTGATCCTGGAATTAAATTTAATGTCCTGCACCACATTCACAGTAGGTTCAAGATATTTTCGCATATTCTCTTCATTTACAACCTGTGTAACACAGAAGAGGATACAGAAACAAGTTAAACTAGCAAGTTTTAGGAACTGAAGTAAAAAGGACATTCAAATGTGTTTCCGACCTTAAAAATCACCATGAGAAATTAAAGCTGCTTTCCACTGAACTAAAGAACATGTCAAGAGCCCTTCATGGAGCTAAAGCTCCCCACAGAACAATAGTTTAAAAGACACCACGCTGAGGTCATTTTTCACAGTATTTCTGGCTAGGTCATTTGTTTCTTCACATCAAATCTCATAAGCCGGCTTGTGAGTGGAGCTACTTTCACGCAGGGCAGAAGTCTGCCCCGCCGAGTCAACAAACTTACAGATGCTGCCAAACAGAAGCCCCCACTGTTGTCAGACGTCCTCAGAAAAGGCTCTACTAAAACCATTCTCCTAGAAATATTCTGTGACTCCTCCTTCGAACCATTTAACTTTCCTATTAGCATTGAAAATCCAAACCCCTCAAATTTAGGCTTCAGCATCTTCCACAGTTGGGCTACTATCACCCCCATGAAGACCAACACGCCCACCACTTACACGCACAGACGCACGGTCACCCGTTATCCTGCAGCAGCAAATCACTCGGCTGCGGCAACACCCCAGGCACCTCCAACGCATTGTGGTTCTAGGTGCAATTTTCCAAGATGTCCCTCCGCAGGTTTCTGCCTGGCTGGCTAATACTTCCCTTAAGTCCCCCTAATAAAATTAAATATCCCCTCCCCTGCACTGTCAGTGTGCGTTCCCCTGCCCCTCTTTTAGCGTTGGCCATAATGTTCTCTCTCCAGCAGCGGGCTGCACGCTGAGAGGGAACAGAGCATCATACAAGGGTGACCATCCTGGACTTTCAAATTTGGCAGTCTGGACACGACTCCTGCTGTGCCACAGACCAGTCCCACTGGGGATCTGAAACTAACACTTTAAAATAAAAATAACAATGATACCTACCTAGCAGGAAGCTTATGAGGGCGAAAGCCTGGATTGCTTAGCCCGTTTCTGGGTGCATACCAGGCACTCAATAAATAACAGTTTTAGCCTTCATTTTAAGTCTCCCTCAACACCCAGCAACCACATAAGGAAGCAGATAAATGTCTGAAGTGAAAGGCACAATGAGAACTTAGGAAATTTCGACTCAAAGCAATGTATTTTGATACTTACTACTGAGCCAGCTGCATTGAGAGAACCCGCCAACCGATAATTAGCTTCTGATAATATCCAGCACTTGTGGAATTCTCGGTATAGCTCTTTGGCTATTAGTTCAGCAGAATTGAAGTTTGACTCGCAAATGACACTGAAAAGTAAAACATACAAAAAAAATGGAAAACTGTATTCATGTTTTATATTTATATTCACATCCTTATATGTTAGGATCTTCCTCAGGTTTTCAATTACACTTCCAGCACCAAAATCTCAGAGGAGGGATCTCATAGGAGATAATGCATCAAGCACCCAGTAGTTTTCTCACTCAACAGTTCCTCCATGATCACAAGAGTAGCTGTTATTTATTGAAGCTTGAAGATGTGGTGGTAAAGAAAAAAAACAAAAAGCACTGGTTGTAGAGTCAGAAAACAACTTCAAGTTCCATTTGACAGTATTGAATACTGAGACATCTTACACAAGCCTCAGTTTTTGCATCTACAAAATTAGATTTGAAAAAGAAAAAAAAAACAGTCTATCCATGGGCATTAAATGAGACTATATACAATTTTTTTAAAGCACTATAAAAAGACCTCAAGAACTTTAGTGGTGATCATTTCATTTTTAAGTGGTAATCCCTGTCATTGGAACTGGCTGAACTTGGCCCAAGACATCAGAGGCCTAAGTTCACAACACCTCAGTGGTGATGGGTAATCTGGGTCTATGTGCAGATGGAAGTAGAAGCAGATACCTCTTAGAGGAGCTGTGTGAACATCCAGAGTTTTCTTTTGTATTGCTAAACTCTCCAAATTCTGTGTGAAAATGAAAGAAAGAGTTGTGAGGTCCTCCTGTCTGTTTCCCTTAATCATATTCAATTTTTTTCAGATGGAGTAATTTATTTATTTTATATAGATATATATGTGTGTGTGTGTATATATATATATATATATATATATATATTAGTTATTTATATCTTTTACATTTTGTATTCCCCTTGTGCAACCCACCACCAATTTGCCCATGATCCATTTTATAAGAAGAATACAAGAGCTCCCTGCCTCTCAGAACAAACCAAAAATTCAGCAGCTCCAAACTCAGTTTCTTTGGATTTCTTTTGAGACCATAGCTTATCACCAAAGATGGGACTTCAAAATAAACTTATCTGTAAAGTTACCAAAATATAATTGAGAGGCCAAACAGATATGAAATCCTGATTTATACATTCAATTCTACAACTAATATGACAGATTAACTACCAAGATACTAGAAACAAAAGAACATCTTATTTTTTTATATCAGGGACATGATCTGGTCTTGGGAGAAGTTTCCTTGAATGCCACCATAATATGATAATGAGTGTAATGGTTGTCAACACATGTATGCGTGGGGACGGGGGTGGTCCTATTCATAGCCAATGAGTTTCGAAATCTCACCTGCAGTAACAAATTCATCCAAGCCATATTTGCAGGTCTCTTTCACTACATCAGGACTAATCTGTAATACAGCACAACCTAGAAAAAGGAAGAAAGGGAGCTTCACCAATAAGAAGAAAAAGAAAGATTGAAACACTGATAAGCAGATGGAGTTTCGTAAGAAATTCTAATTTTACGTATGTTTGAAAATCTCCATTTAAAAAATCCATCGAATATAAAAGAAGGAAAAAAAGTTTGCAATTCTCTTGGGCTAGAGATAGGAGTAGAACTGACTGCAAATGGGCCTGAAAAGCTCTTTAGTTGGGATGATGGAAATATTTTAAAATGGATTGTGGTGGTGGTTGTACAGTTCTATAATATTAAAAATACTCAAATTGTGTATACACACACAAAATACAAAGTCCAAAAAAATGAAAACCAAAAAGACAGTCTTAGCCTCCCAGTGGGGCCAAGAATACAGGTAACATAAACACTGTACTGGCGTGAATAGTGTTCCCTAAAATTCATGTCTGCCCAGAAACTGTCCTCATGAACTTATCTGAAACTAAGTCTCTGCAGATGTAATCAACTTATTTTAAGTTCAAATGTTAGCTTTACTAGGTGATGTGATGATTGAAACGTCTTTAAACAATTGACAAACACTCTGGCCAAGTTCATACTGTGTTAGTGTGAGCCCTAAATTCAATATGACTAGTGATGGAAAAGGGGGTAAATTTAGACACAGAGGTGCAGATGCTCAGAGACAGCACCATGAAAGAGCAGAGGCAGAGACCAGCGTGGTGTGTGGACCAGGAAGGAGTGCCACAGAAGCCAGCATGGAAGCATGGAACAGATTCTCCCTCACAGGCTCAGAAGAAACCAACCAACCACAACTGGAAGGGACAAATTTCTGCTGTTTTCAGTCATCCAGCTTATGTTATATTGCTACAACTATCCTCAGAAACTAATGTAAACAGGTTTATCTTCATCTATTCCTAATACCAGTCTGGGGAACTCTCCTCGAAAGTCATTATAAAGAAAAAAGGAAAGAGGAAGGCTTTGATGACAAAGGAGCTATTGAGATATTTACAGTCCATTTGAATTATTTCTCATGCAAACCTCAACTTCAAATTAAAAAAAAAAATAAATATTAATGAATTAAACACAGGGAATTGATTTTGTAAATTGTAACATCAAATCAAGAAACATAATCACTGAAAAACGTAAAAACTGTAGCAACATGGAAAAATGGATGTAAAATACAGTTAATCTAGATAATCACACTGTTAATAGTCACATTACTAAGAAACTATTCACTTGAATAGGAAAGAAACAGAGATATGAATATCATTGTTTAGGGAAATACGCTAATCTATACATTATGGAGGGTTATATGAACGGGCTTCCTGGTGAGCTGGCCTGGATTTAAAACCACACTGTCCCATCTTAGTGGTGTGACCAGACCATGGACAATCAACTTCTCAGCTTCGGTTTTCTCACAGCTAAGATGAGGACAATTTACCAACTCTATGTTTCTCACATTAACATGCAATTAGCACTACAACTTAACACAAGCACAGAAATACACTTGACTGGCCAAAAAAAAAAGTTCCAGGAAGCACTGCTGAGCCCAAGTGAGAAACCTGCTGACACTTCCTATTCTTTTTTTTCTTTTAAAGATTTATTTATTTATACATACAAGCTGGGCTACAAGCCAGAGGTGTGGGGCGGCGAGAGGGTTTACCAGAGACAGAGTGGGGAGCAGAACAGGCAGATCAGAAATGCACTGCTGAGGGGAGCAGCGGGTGAGGCAGGAGGGGTCTGCCCCACCATGTGGGATTCTCCCTGGCTGGGCGTCGAACTCGCTGCCAACAGCTCCACAGCGCAGCGCTCAACCGCTGCGCCACCAGGGAGGCCCCTATTCTTTTTTTTTCTAAGTGAGCTCATGACCAACCTATAGCTTAAAAAACACCAGCAAAGTCACAAGAGAAAAACATTCTTATTTGAATTCAAATATTTTTAAATTCAAATTTAAAAATTTTATTTAACATTCATATTTGTAAAAATTTCAAGTAAATATGAACTTTCATTCAACCGTTCAACAAATATTTAGAAAATTCCTAATTTAGGCAAGATACTATGCTTAATGAAATACAAATATGACAACTGCTCATCCATCACACAGTTCAAATGCTCATGAGGTAACTAAGACACTGACACACTTCATCATAAGAACACACAGCTGTGTGTCCTGGGCTAAAAAGTTCAGAGACAGGGCTCCGTCCTGCACAAGCCAAGGAGAGCCATCAACAGAGACCACTGTGGAGCATTCTAGAGCACAACTTGAGTTCCATTCCACATGAATGAAGGCTGTACCCTGTGCTACACTGCAGGGAGCATGTCACAGTTGTGGTGACACAAGACTGCTTTTGAAAAATGGGAGGGGTGATGGAATTGGGATGCTGTTTCAATGGAAGCCAACACTCCAGGGGAGCCTATCCACAGCAAAGGGATTAGGCAACAGCTTGTGAGAAATGTGTAGCAGTGAGTATAACAGGCTAGTGCAACTAAAGCCCATAGTAAAACACAGGGAAATGGTAGGAGATGCCTGCTGGAAAGGCAAGGAGAAGCTGAATCACACAAGACTAAAAATCCCAGGATAAAATATGGAACAAGTTCAGCAGACCATTTTAGAGAATTAGAAGAATGATATGTGTAAGATCAACAATGAGAAAGAGGCTGATGGTAAAGAAAGAAAATTATAGTTAGCAGCCATGTAGGGAGACGTGTATGGAGCACCTACAAGCAGTTCTTATAGAATCACTTGACTAAAGGCAACTGCGGTCTCAGTTCAAGAAAAAGACAGAAATGAGGACTAGATGAAAGGGATGTCTCTATTACTGAGATTTGTTTACTAACAAATCAAAAGTGGGGCAAAGGTACAGACACAACAAGAAAAAAGAATTAAAGTGCAGTGTGCTAAAATATGATCATCTCTTTTCCACCCATATACCTTTCTCCCCTCTGCTGGCCTCAGATGGGGTGATGGTCCATACCACACACCGTGGTTTCCCTGGCTAGCTGACTGGGCTCACCAGGTGCTCTACCCTGGGGATCTGCATTCAGGGTCCTGCAAGACTGGGCTGATCTATGAGAACCTTGCTGAGCAGTCAAGGAGACTACAGAGCTGGATCTAGGTGTGAGGGGGTGGGTGGGAGAAGATAGGCTTCAGAAAAAGAAGAATGAAGCAAAGGCCTCCCTGGTGGCCTAGGGGTTAAGGCTCAGTGCTATCATCATGATGACCCACTGAGAAAGCCTGAGTTCAATCCCCAGCCTGGGAGCTAACCCATATGGCGCAGCAGACCTCTCCTGTCTTACCCACTGCTCCCCTCAGCAGTGTATTTCAGTAGATCCCACTCGTTCTCTGGTGAATCCTCTCTTTCTCTTTCTCTCTCTCTCTCTCTCTCTCTCTCTCTCTCTCTCTCTCTCTCTCTCTCTCTCTCTCTCTCTCTCACACACACACACACACACACACACACACACGTACCTCTGGCCTACACCCCAGTTCTTCTACACACACACACACACACACACACACACACACACACACACGAAAAGAAGAAAAGAAGAATAAAGCAAGAAGAGATGGAAGACCACAATGCCCCAGAAAAGAGATGCCAAAGTTGCCAATACACTAGTCTGTATCCCACCGTCATATTCAGATATAATGCCCCATCTCCTTTTGAAAAAATCTCTCTTAATTTGAGCCTGGGAGCGCACTTGACTATGTATTGCAATCCTATTTTGTTCTGGGCATGTACAAACACATGGAGCAAGGTCTTCCTCATTACTAAGAGGTTCCTGGCTAAGATGGTAGGTAAAGGAAGTCAAAAAGAAGAACAAGTTTTATTTATTTTATTTTTATTTTATTTTATTTATTTTAAGGAAAAGAGTTGTGCAGGAGAGATGGATGGTTAGTTTAGACATGTTAATAGCGATCCTGGGGGAACAACCAGGTGGGCAAGTTCAAAAGACCTTATGGAGCAAATACTGAGAATGAAGATGTTGGTCCAGAAACAGATTAAGGAGATATCTGAGAGGGAATGATGGACAGGTGTTCAGTGGATATAATCTCCAGCAAGTGAGTACAGAGAAAGAATACAGGACATAAGCCAGGACCACATTCAGTAAATTGCCAGAAAATGATAAACCCTAATTCCACTTCTTAGCTTAGATGCCCTTCTTTCCTGGATCCCAGAATAAGGCTGCTGACCCTATTCTGGGACCCACCACACTGTGTCCTCACCTGCAAGCTGAGTGACCCCACACTGCCTCCTTGACCTTGGCTCCAGCACCAAAGATCCTGGAGAGAAGGGGTATAACTGGCTCCCAGCACTTCACAGGCTCATCATGCTGAACAAATAAAAGAGGACTACTTGGACAAGGAAGCAATGTTCAGGAAGAGCTAGGGGAACGCTGGAAGGAAGAGGGGCCGTGGTGGGATAGTGATGAACATAGCTGCCTTGGAAATGAGGAGCGAGAACATCAGTCACTGCCCAAAAGAAAAGTATGATGAAGTCCAAGAAAAACAACACATCAGTTTGGCAACTGAATGAAACATGATAACCAATCCGAAGTCAAAATGGCAGAAACAGGGCCTCCCTGGTGGCGCAGCGGTTGAGCGCTGCACTGTGGAGTTGTCGGCGGCGCATGATGCGGGTTCAACGCCCAGCCGGGGAGAGTCCCACATGGTGCGGCAGACCTCTCCTGCCTCACCTGCTGCTCCCCTCAGCGGTGTATTTCTGATCTGCCTGTTCTGCTCCCCACTCTGTCTCTGGTGAACCCTCTCGCCGACCCCCGCCTCTGGCCTGGACCTCAGCTTGAACAAAACAAACAAAAAAAAATGGCAGAAACAGGGAGGTAATCATCCAGCTTACTCAAGAAGTTTTAGAAAAGAATTTAAAGATATGCTTGAGGATAACAGAGCAGAGGAGCTGTATGTTGAGAATGCAGCATAAAGCTATCTTGTACAGCTTTGTCCCACTTGCCTTCATAGCCACTGTCTGAAGAAGCAGAAGACCCAGATTCTTGCTTTATGTTGGCAGAAAACGTCACTTCAGAGTCAGTCTGATCATTACGAAGTAGTCCACTGGCTTCTTCAGTACTCCAGTTCTCTGTGCACTGTTGACTCAGGATATTATACTTTATTTTCTCCATGGCTGATATAAGCATATCTGCAACATAGAAGTGTGCATTTTCCTGCAGAAAAAAAATACGAGTTAAAATACAAGCATAGTCAACATTTTATTTTTATGGGTGTAATAGAGGGGAAAATGAAGATACTGTATTTAAGTGGAGTTAATGCACAGAGATGGAAATATTCACTGATAATGGAGTTATCCTAGCCATTATATTATTTAGGGCCAATACCTTCCAGAAACATAAGATTTAGGACCCAGATCTTCCAGAGACATAAGGCTATCTACAACTGTCAGACAATCCTCACTGAATTTCCTCTGATATAAAACCTTAGGCTGGTAGCCCTATAGCAGACATTATTTATTAATCAGAAAAGCCTTCAGTGGAGCACAGATGCTACCTCAGAATGCTTCTCAGTTTGTGCTTCTGGCAGCCTTTCCCAATCAAATGCTAATATGAAATCTATTTGCTTCATTAAGTAAAGCTTCTAGATTTGAGTCAGAACAGCACTACCTAAGGAATTAATACTTTCTGTGGTTTTAAAAAGAAAAAAATAAGATGATTTTACCTTTTCTACATCAATAGGGAGCACAAATGCCTCTGGTGAGAAGGAATTCAAAGAAATGTTTCTTCCACAGACTTGAATGGCACCTGTCAACACAGCAAATTATTAAAAATGGAGTGGGAAAAGTTCAAGAAGTATCTAAGAAAAACAAAACAATTCTAGAAAATAACTTTTAAAATATTGTAAAAATAAAACAACATCCAACCTAGCACAATTCTAGAATAAATTAGGATGAAAGAAAAATAAATGGGCCTCCCTAGTGGCACAGCAGTTGAGCGCTGTGCTGTGGATCTGTCGGCGGCAAGCGATGCGGGTTCAACGCCCAGCCCAGGAGAATCCCACATGGTGCGGCAGACCTCTCCTGCCTCGCCCGCTGCTCCCCTCAGCAGTGTATTTCTGATCTGCCTGTTCTGCTCCCCACTCTGTCTCTGGTGATCCCTCTCACCACCCCACGCCTCTGGCCTGTACCCCAGCTTGTATAAATAAATCTTTAAAAAAAAAATTTAAAAAAGAAAAATAAAGACCATTCTGGGGAAAGGTCTTGCAGATATTATCTTAGTGGGGATCATTTCTGCAAAAGGTTATTGCTATAACATGGGAGGAATCTTCAAAAGAGATATGGGTGAGCCTGTGGAATGGAGGAGACTAAAGAGGTAAAGAGGGTAGAAACCAAAGAGGATCAAGTAAAATACATGAAGTAGGTGGAAAAAGGTAAGAAGGAACAGCTTAGAAGCAGGGCCAGAGAATTATGGTATCACTTCTTCAACTCACTGCAATTAACCCAAAGCTTTCTGTTTACAGAAACAAAATATTTCTGGAAGAGGTCAGTGTTGCTTCTCCAAAACCATCTTTCTTTAGTCAAAGTCAAGAAGAAACTGCAGAGCGGGTATTTGCCGACTTGTCTGTTCCTCACCTTAAGTCATTACATAACTGGCAGTGAATACCATCAAAACAAAAACTGATTTCTGTTATGTGGCTTCTTATTGCAGCATTTAGGTCAAGATATTTCTGTCAGAGGCATAAGAGCTGAGTTGTTACTACCTGCTACATTAGAACCAATTGCTCAGGATGGCTTGAGGACTACACAAACGCAAGGTCAAAGATATGTGAGTAGGACCATTCAAATCTCTGGCCTCATCTTCAAGTGACTGGCCCAGGGAGATCCTTGGGTCCTTCAGCTTCAGAAGCTATAAGGTTGACAAACATTTTCTGAAATGGACTAGGTACGCAAACGTTGTAGGATTTGAAGGCCATATACCATCTGTTGCAACTATTCTGTTTTGCCACTATAGTGAGAAAGTAGCCGTTGACTAAACAAAACTTTATTGTAAGAGGAGAAGGCTAGCCAGGGTGGGTCCACAAGTCATAGTGTTCAAACCCCAGGTATAGAGAAAAAAGCACAAAGAAGTCGATTCCAGTCTCAGCTGTCAATGCAGTCTCTGCTACTGCATTAAAATTCCTCATCCTTTGAATTGGAATAATTATCTAGTAGGAGACTAGAGAAAATAATGTGAAGTTTTGTGTTATATAAATGTTTCAACCCTCTGCAAAGCCTATGAAACCCTAAGTTTCTTTTTTTTTTTTAAAGATTTATTTTTTATTTATACATACAAGTTGGGGTACAGGCCAGAGGCGTGGGGCGGCGAGAGGGTTCACCAGAGACAGAGTAGGGAGCAGAACAGGCAGATCAGAAATACACTGCTGAGGGGAGCAGCGGGCAAGGCAGGAGAGGTCTGCCGCACCATGTGGGATTCTCCCCGGCCGGGCGTCGAACTCGCGTCACCGCTGCCAACAGCTCCACAGCGCAGCGCTCAACCGCTGTGCCACCGGGGAAGCCCTGAAACCCTAAGTTTCTTTTTACTTATTAATTTTTTTGAAATTTTTAAATTGAGGTAACTTTAGTTTGCAACAATGTATGTTTTAGGGATATAGGCTCACACCACAATAAACTTATGTTGCCAAACCACAACCTCTGCCAACACACCAATAATCTACCCCAGTCCACTGGTCATTCTCCGCCCTTTGCCAACCATCCTCCACCTTGCCCTTTCGGTAGCCTTTCTACAGACTGGAAATTCTGCAGTCAAATTTCTAGGATTGCTTTGGTTTACTTTTGTCTGTTCCTCTGAACTTTCTATATTTATGGAGTTGTTTCTTGTCTCCAGAAATGCTTACAGTCTCAGGTGGTCTTTCCCTACCATACTATCCAGAAAAGGACAGCAGTGCTTTATTTGAGATGCAGCAGTCACAGAAAAATCCCACGTCTTAGTGCACAGGCCTGTCCTCTCTGTGTGGCCCCACACCACAGAAAGACTAAGCCAGATCACCTAGGACTTCTTTTCCTCAATCCCATGGATTATATCCCCTTGTCAAGTTTAAGAGATGGTCTCATAAGACTAAATGGATTTTGAAAGTACTTAGGGTTGGGGTACTTGTCTACTTTCTGGAAGAAAGACAAAGCTACATGATAATTTTAAATTGGAGGACCGCTTCCTGGACAGTTAGACAACAAATGATTTCAAGCAGGGCTATCCTAGGCCCTAAAGATCATCTTCAGTCACTTCATAACTTGTCAGGATGGTGGTTTGGGCAGGGAGAGGTGTTTTCTTTTCTCCCAGTTCTCATTCTGTAAGACAGTTTAGTAGAAGACTAGTCTCTTACTTAGTAACCACTAATTAGAAAGCCTATTTTCCTGAGAAATTGCATTTCTTGGGTGGGTGAACAAAAAGAGATTACATGTTATTATTAGAGTGTGTCATTTTGCTAAAATTTGGTTCCTATCTCAAAATTTTCCCACTGTAAGATTTTCTAAAATATGTTGTTATTATATGGTGTGTTAAAGATTGTGATTATTTTGGATTTTCAAAAGTTTTCAATAAGCCCCAAATTTAGGAAAGGAGGATAGGTTCCTGCTGGGAGGGCGCAACTTTTCAAATTGTTTTGAAGGAAAATTTCTCATTGACTATTTAAACTAGGGTTCTAACAGAAAGATAAATTAATGCAAATAATGAATAAAATATAATCGATATTTACAATAATTACGATTTATAATAACAATAACAATATTATTGACTCTCAAGTGGCATTGTGCTTAGATTACATCATTTTAGGAATTTTAGAATTTTAGGAATATGGACATTCCCTTGTAATAATGAGAGTCCTTGATTTAATAAAAGAAAGTTTTGTGTAGTCTTTGGAGAAGTTGTGGTTACTGGTTTAAATCTTACAATTTTTTAGACATACACATAGAGCTATTCTAGCAGAGGAGGTGCGTTCATCCCTGACTATTGCTCTGCTGTAAAACTGACCTCCCCCACCCATACAGAACCCTTTCCACCACCTCACTGAAGTGATAGTCCTTCTGATGATCCCTTGTAGACAATTTAATGAATTGGAAATTCTGAAGGTAGACACCAGCTTAAACGTGCCAAGCAGAAAGGGTTATCAATTAATTGAATTAAGAAGAGATTTTTCTTCTGTTCAACACAAAAGAAAACACTTGATTTCACCCATATGACTGTCTAGGTGTCTGTTCCAAGGATATCAAATGAGCTATTGCGCTGGCTTCTGGGCCAAGGGGACCAGAAGTGAATCTTTTTTTTTTTTTTCCTGTGAGGAAGCGAGTAAATCAGGCTCTACTTAAGACAAAGCAAGCTGTGAACCAACCAGAATGGAGGCGGTTCCTGACTAAAGTTACCGTCATCTGTGGAAGTTGTCTGGTGGGTGGACTGGAGCAAAGCACGGCCGGTCTCAGGACGTGGGGACGCGGCCACAATCTTGGGGCTGGTGAGCAAAGGCAGGCACGGAGAGTGTCCCAGAGGCTCTGCCCGCTCTTCCATTGAGGTCAAAGAGGAGTTGCTGCTCTTTTCACCTGAGTCACAGACTAAGCAGCTGCCCACAGAGCCCACAGTGTCCTTTGTCAATGATGTCTTCGCCACAGAGTCGCCAAGGGACAACGGTGAAGGGTCCAAGGGAGTGGCAGCATCCGCTGCTATTGGCACCTGAGGGGGCAAGTCTTGCAGCTTTGGCTGTGCACACTGGGGGTTAATCCAGGCAGCTTTGGGCCTCACGAACTTGACCTCTAATTTTCGAGGGGAGTGGTCAGTGTATGAGAGGCTGGGCGAAACCTCAGCATCACCGGAGTCACGGTGAACGCCTTCCCACGGGTCCATGGGAGAATCCTGCCGGCCCGTAGACTGTGAGACCATCTTGCCAGGCTCTGGCTGCGGGCTGTCCCTTGTGTTGCTGGATTAGGGCCTTGAACTCACTACATAGCCATCAGGAGAGTTAATCTGTAATGAGCAAGAATCAGTCAAAATAAATGGGGATTCAATCATATTTTTGAGCTCCACGTTCTTTTCAAGAAGGCAAAATATTAAAATCTGTGCTTTGTCCTATACCACACATTTGAATTTGCAAATCGAAAAACAAACAAACAAATAAATAAATATGCCAAAAGCTAGCAGTAAACATAGGAGTTTGACATTGGGTTAGGAAAGGCTTTAAGACATAAAATTGTATCAAGTTTAAACAAGGATAAACTTATATAAGGATACAACTGATAAAGCAGATAAAAATGCAAAATATCCATGCAGTATTCTAGTAAACTGAAATGTCAAACCCAAGTTGGGAATATCATCTGTACGTAGACACATTTTCATATTTTGATATCTTTGTTTAGTTTTGTGTTTGTATCTCAACAAAGCTGTGAAATGAGAACAAACAAAAGCACTAGAAACTTTGCTTCCTGTAACTTATATTTCTTTTACAAAAGCACTATCAATTTATGACTAATATAATTTTTTAAATTTATTTATTTATTTATTTTTAATTTTTTTATTGTTATTTATGTCTTTTACATTTTGTTTTGTTTTGTTTAATATAATATTTATTTTTGTTATTCGTATCTTTTACATTATTATGTATTCCCCATAAGTTACCCACCACCTGTTCACCCGTGGAGCCATCACCATAGTCCTCCATGCTCCCCTCTTCCCCCCTCTTGAGCTCTCCCCCTCCCCTCCTTCCCTGCTGAATGTTGCTTTCTTATTTGGCTCCCCTATATTCCTGTTATAAGTGAAACCATTCGATATTTTTCTTTCTTTCTGGCTTATTTCACTGATCATGATCCCCTCTAGGTCCATCCATGTTGCTGCGAATTGCATGTGTTTGTCTTTTTTGAATGCTGAATAGTATTCCATTGTGTATATGTACCACATCTTCTTGATCCAGTCATTTATTTTTGGGCATTTGGGTTGTTTCCATACCTTAGCTATTGTAAACAGTGCTGCAATAAACATGCAGGTGCATGTATCCTTTCGGATTAGTATTTTTGTGTCTTTTGGGTATATTCCCAGTAGTGGTATTGCTGGGTCATATGGAAGTTCCATTTCTAGCAGTTTGAGGAAACGCCATACAGCTTTCCATAGCGGTTGGATCAATTTGCATTCCCACCAGCAGTGTAGTAGAGTTCCTTTTTCTCCACATCCTCGCCAACATTTGTTGTTGCCTGTTTTATTAATGTGCTTCATTCTCACTGGGGTGAGGTGGTATCTCATTGTGGTTTTAATTTGCATTTCCCTGATTATAAGTGATGTTGAACATTTTTTCATGTACCTGTTGGCCATTTGCTTTTCTTCTTTGGAGAAATGTCTTTTTAGCTCTTCTGCCCATTTTTTGACTGGATTGCTAGCTTTGTTTTTTTTGAGTTGTGTGAGCTCTTTGTAGATTATTGTTATCAGTCCTTTATCGGTTGTGTTGTGTGCAAAGATCCTCTCCCAATTAGTAGGGTGTCTGTTTGTTTTAATTATTGTCTCTTTTGCTGTACAGAAGCTTTTTAGTTTGATGTAGTCCCAGCTGTTTATCTTTTCTTTTACTTCCTTCGCTATGGGGGAAGTGGTTTTAAAGATTTTGCTGAGACGTATGTCATGTAGAGTTTTGCCTATTTTTTCTTTTATAAACTTTATGGTTTGAGGTCTTATCTCCAGGTCTTTTATCCATTTTGAGTTGGTTTTTGTGCATGGCGTGAGGTAGTGGTCTAGCTTCATTTTTTTGCATGTAGCAGTCCAGTTCTCCCAACACCATTTATTGAACAAACTAATCTTGTTCCATTGCATATTCTTTGCTCCTTTGTCGAAGATTAGTTGTCCATAAATATGTGGTTTTATTTCTGGGTTTTCTATTCGGTTCCATTGGTCCGTGTGTC
>PVIJ01021167.1:0-12335 GCA_004024925.1 Scalopus aquaticus | reverse complement strand
CACTGAGCCTTAGCCCTCTAGGCCATCAGGGAAGCCCTGAACTCGGAGGCACTTTGCAGCCTCTTAAGCCCTGGTGTAATGTCCCTGCCATCGTTCCCCTTAGCGCATCGCCAACAGGCAGTAACCGTGTTACTGAAGCGTTTACAAAAGTGAGGTTCACATAAAGGCCCCCCCCAGGTCCTCCTGACACACACACCACTGCCGAGCTGGGCGGCGTCCACCCGGGGTGCAAGTTTCAGAGCTGGCAGACGCTCCCTGGACATCAGGGCCTGTGTGAAGGGGAGCGCTGAGATCCCCAGAAAGCAAGTGGCCAGGGGGCTGGGACAGCTGCCCCTCCCAGGGGAGTCCGCCGTCTGCCCTTGGCCTGCCGGCCGTGCCAGGCTGTGTGACCTGCAGTCTGAACCCAGCCCCGCCCCCGCTGTGTGAGACGCCCTTGCCTTGGGGTCCATCCCGCGACCCGGGGGTAACAACTCAGAACCCGGCATCCAGGAAACAGGCAAGGGGACCCCAGTAAAGCCCCCATGTGGCCACACGCCCTTACATTCCACTGACCCCCTCCCCCCCAGACTGTCACCGTCCGGTCTAAGGCCACGACTCAGAGCTCGTGCCCACGGGGAAGCGGGGGTCCTGACTGTGATGCAGCCGCCGCTATCGGGCTGCCCACAGGCGCCCCAGACCGCCTCCGGCGCACTGGCCTTCGGGGTGGCCCCGGTCATGTTCCAGCAGAGCAAAGGGGCCTCTGGCTGGGGACACGTCCGGGGAAGCTGAGACTCGCTGAGACTTGGCCACGACCTAGGCTGCCAAACAGGCCAGTCGGTTTAAGAAAGCGCCTCCTGGCGGGGGCGGGGGCGGGGTCTTCCTTTGCTGGAGGGGGGCGGTCTGGCCGGCCGGGACCTTGGGCCGGCTCCGAAGCCCTGCCCCGGTGCTCACGCTGCCGCCTCGCACCCGGCATCTGCTCTGGTGCCTCAGGTCCGGGCCTGCAGCTGCCAGCCCCCAGCACGCCATCCCCCAAGGCCGGGGCATCCGAGAGGGCTGAGGAAAATGGCAAAGTGAAGAATGTGAAGGGACCTGAGGGTGGTGACGGGCCGCCCCTGTGCACAGCTCGGTCGTGCTCAGACATGGGTGCAGACGGGGTCTCTCTTCATCAGCCCCCCACCTAGACGAGACTCACAGTTCCGGCTCTTCCAGAGACCGGGTCTCAGCCCAGACAGTGGGGCCAGGTGAGGTCACCTGCAGGACAGATGGGACCTTGCGACAGCCACCCCTTGGGTGCCCAGCAGAACTGCCCCATCTGGCCCCTGTGTGCCGAGAAACTCCCGTTTTCACAGCTCCTCAGAACGCCTCTCGACCTGCTAACCGGGCACCACCCACTCCCGGGCACGGAACAGACAACGAGCTCTTGCCAAGGACTCACTTGAATGTCTTTTGACCAACTCACTACTGATCTTGACAATAGTCATGTCCACAGTTCTGGCCGGAACCGCCACGCGAGGGTTCGTTTCTGTCACGCTTTGCTGTCCCGAGCCAGCCCGCCCCGGTCACACATTCTGTGTCCAGCCCCATCTCGCACACAGCAACAATCGCACAGAGCCTGTCGCGCCCATCTTGATTAAGTGACATAATCACTATTTTTTTAAATAATGAAATATGAGATCAGATTTGGCTCCAGGGAACCCCGTGTTGCTGCTCCCCACTCCTAGACCACTGTCCCTGGTCCTGTTCCTGGTGAGCCCCCACTTTCAGCCTCACCCACCGAGGGACGCCCCACGAGGAGCACAGCAGGGCTGGTTTATGCCCACTCCCTGCCGCATATAGTTTTGACAACATTGGGGGAAAACCTGTCGCTCTTAAAAAATAAGTCACATCCCTTCCTTGCTTGAAAATGTCCAGCCTCCCACGATGCACCCCACGATGTGCCCCTTGCTCTGCCGTCTCCCCCCCAACCCCGTCTCTCTCACACACACACACACACACACACACACACACACTCCACGAATGGCTCAGCCTCAGCCCCTAGGCCTGGCACCCCTCGCTGATCTATCTGAAACACCCGGATTTCTGCTGTTATCTTCCTTTCCATCTCCCCTTCAGTATCACTTCCTTCAAAAGACCATCCCACCCTCCATTAAATCACGGGCTCTCAGTTTCTCCAGCCAGCACCCCAGTCCTCTGTGAAGTGCACGGCCTCAAAGATGCACTCGGGTGCCCGTAGTTGAGTTTAGCTCCAAAGGGCCATTTTGCTCCTAACCCCTCCTGGGGGCATTTAGGCTCAGCACACTGAGGGAGAGGACCTGGTACTGGCATCGCATGGGGGAGGCCAGGGATTCTGCTAAATGCCCCCAGCGCTCACAGGTAGCGAAGGGGAGGGCAGAAAGGGCCCAGCCTCTTATAATCAGAGCAGACACCAAGGGCCCATGGCTCATTGAGGAGGGTCCCAGGGACATAAGCGTCCAGCTGGGGCCACACATTCCTCTGTTGGCATCTCCGACCTGAACGGAGGAGGCGATTCTCAGCAGAAACAGATCCCCTGCCCACCCACCAACCGTGCACCGCAGGTCACAAAGCCAGCAAAGGGATCCCAGCCGGCAGACGGCCCCCTGGTGGCCCAGCCCGGTAGTGCAGCACCTGCACCGTGCTCCCCATAGTGTCCATGTGGCCCGGTCCCAGCAGCTAGAAGGATAAAGCGTTTCACTCAGCGGCTGGGTCTCAGGGCAGACCCCTGGAGGGGCTGGAATGCGGGCTCCATGGTCATTCCCCGCTTTGCCACGCCCAAGGCGGTGATAAGAATCTGGCATTTCTAGCGCGGCCACGCCGCCTTCAGACAAGGCCCGGCTCCCTCGCCTGCCAAGGGTGTGAGCACGGGGATTCCAGAGTCGGCTGCGAGGCGGCTGCTCCCCGAGGCGCGAGCCGACACCGCACATCCGTGACTCGGCGGCGCCGCGCGCTCCCCCAGCCCGGCTCCGGGCCACTGTTCTCGCTGCTTCCCCAGCCCGGACCGCTGCTGAATCTGCCGTCTCTGCTGCCCCCCGTGGCAGCCCAAGCCCCTCAATGTCCCCAGAACTCTTCCCAGAACTTCAGCCAAACCATGCTCTTGATGGGAGCCGACCCTCCCCTCCTGTCCCAGGTCACGACGTCCCCTTCTTCCCTCCAGAGAACCCGCTCTCGGCCCGTGCGGGGCCTGCGTCTTCCCTGGGGCTCGCACCCCCGCGCCTCAGTTCCGGCGCAGCTCACCCCTCCCGCAGTTTCTCTAATCACATGACACCCCCCCCCATAGTCCCGAACTCTGAGCAAGTCGCTCTGCCTGCCTCTGCATCCTGACTTGGGCGGGCGGCGGGGGGGGGGGGACCCCCGGTCCTGCCTTCCAGGTGTCCCAGTCTGGAGACGCCGTGACTCCCGCCCGTGACGGGGAAGACAGGTGTGAACACCTGCACCTTCTAGTTCACACCAGTTACCTTCTGAGCTGACACCTCCTGGGTCCTCCTGCAGCTGCTGACTCACTGGTGTGTGAGTGTGCGTGTGTGAGTGTGTGTGTGTGTGTGTGTGTGCGTGTGTGAGCGAGCGCGTGTTCCATGACCCATCAGCAAGGTGGCAGCAGTCCCTGGCACAGGCTCACCCTTTCCGGCCCCAGCGCGCCTCACGGGCCCCCATCTTACTCCCACCTCCCTTCCCACCCACCTGCCCGGGTCGGATCGCGGCATCAGATGCCTGCACGGCTGCAGCCCCCGCCTGGCCGCGCCCAGAGCACCCGGGGTCCCGCCTCTCCTACCGACCCTGCTGGCTCCCGGGTCCGCAGGCAACTCGGTCCGCCCCAGCCCGGCCCGGGCCCCCCGCGACACAGCCCTCCCCCTCCAGCACTTCCCACGCTGGCCACTTCCCATCTCTCCGGGTGACACGAAGAACGGCTGCCTCGCCCGCCGACCGCGGCTCCGGAGCCCAGGCCGGCTGACCCCCACGTCGCGGGTGCCGCCGCACTGTCCCCAGGCGCCAGCGGCTCGCAGGGGCGAGGCTACCCTGGCCGCGTGGGCGGCGCTGTCCTTTCCTGTCCCCAAGCCCCCGTCGCCCACCGGGGAGGCGGAAACAGGCGTCTGCTTCCGGCGGGGCATCGGCCCTGGGCCCCGCACTTCTGAGGTCCCACGTGGAGTGCGCGGAGCCCCCGGATGCGGAAGCCGAAGGTCACGACCCTTGACCTCCACCCAATTCATCCCGTCCCTGTTTCTCTTGGTGGAAAACCCACCCCCCTTTCTCGCTCTCTGGCTACCCTGTGACCCCCCTGGGAAAAGCTGTTTCCCGCTAGAAAGTCCTGCTTTGGGGAGCGCAGAGGTGGTCGCTGCCCCTTTTTCTCGTTGCCCGGAGCTCCCCCCTGCGCCCCGTGCCCTCGCAGAGACCACGGCCACGTCTCGCTGACCAGGGCCCTGGCGCTCCCGACCACGCACCCGCGGAGCGAGTTGTGGAGAAGGCCGGGAACCAGGCGGGGTGACAGTTCGGGACGCGCCCGCCCGCCCCGCAGCGCCCCCAGACGGGAGTCAGGGTGCATCCTGCAGGTGCTTCAGCAGCACGCTGATCCCATCTGCACTTCTTTTGGCAGAGTCCAAGGCTGTGTTTAATTAACTAAATGACTTGAGCCGTCCAATTCTTATTGCTGCTAATGCATCACAATTAGAGCCCACGGTCGCCATGGAAACTCACGGCTCCGTCATAATTCCTAGGACCTGCGGCCTCGCTTGGCACCGTGGAGCCCCGGCCTCTCGCCGCAGCCTTTATGGTATTGCTAAGTGGGGTTTGGTCACTTTGTGATATAATATGGGGCGCCTCATTCCCATCCAATGTCGTTATCAGGAGTCTGTCATTTCGCTTGTGGTTGCCAAGTCCTGAGCGCTCCCAGATGCCTCGTATTTACGTGCAATTAGGGCCACGTCGCAGTTCATAAAAACAGATGCGAGTCTGCGGTGGGGGAGGGAAGCGCGGCCCTTTTTCTAGGGTAGAAAAGGGAAAAGAGAAAAAACTGCGACAACCCCGAAGCCAGTTATTCTCCTCCATGCGGACGTTGTCACCCCGCTTCCTGGGCACAGTGTGGGATTCGGGGACTGCGCCACGAGCTCTCCAATGGGCAGGACAGCGGAGCGCACGCCCGGCGCCCGGACCCGACGGCAGGCCTCAACAAGCAGGAGATGGGTCTGTGGTGCTCAAACCGGAGTTGCTCCACGCAGTTTACAATTTGGGTCATTTTAAAGCCATGTGTGAGCCTCCCTGGTGGCGCAGCGGTTGAGCACTGAGCTGTGGAGCTGTCGTCTGCGTCGATGCGAGTTCGACACCCGGCTGGGGAGAATCCCACATGGTGCGGCAGACCTCTCCTGCCTCGCCCGCTGCGCCCCTCAGCAGTGTACTGCCTGTTCTGCCTGTTCTGCTCCCCACTCTGTCTCTGGTGAACCCTCTTGCTGCCCCACGCCTCTGGCCTGTACCCCAGCTTGTATGTATAAATAAATCTTTAAAAAAAAGCCATCTCTATATTCAACACCCAGACAGAGAACACACTCCCGCCCTCACCCAGCCGGTAAACGTCCCTGAAGAAATAACGTCGGGGGCAGAGGCACGCAACCCACAAACCTAATCCCACCATGCCCAGCGTCCCCTCGTCCCCCCAGCCGGGTTTCTGAAGATCAACGATGCTTGAAGTCATAATAGCGCATCGGGACACTCACTTGCACCCCAAATCCTGAAACATAACTGCTGTTCCCTAAAGATGTCCTGTTTAGCAAAGAGAACCAGCAGCTCCAGCAGAGGTGACGCCGTTCAATTAAATGAAGCATTTTTTTTGCATCAGTCTATCCCCAACAGCGAATCCTTTTTTCCAAAACTGATTCCTGGTTTATCTACTGCTTACGTTGGACTGGGCCCCCACATTATTCCGTGTGATGACCCTAGGGCCAAAGGTTCGGTAATGATTTTTTTTTTTAAGGCTGGACAAGCTACTTCCGAGGGTTGTCTCTTTCCACCTGACTTGGTCATAATCGACTCCCCCCATAGGTCAGGCGTGTGAGTGGTATGGGGGTGGTGTGCGGCTGGGTGAAGAAAGGCGAAGGCGCAGAGGGGTCCTGCGGGCTACGAGCCATTAGCGGCCATTTGTAAAAGAAGATCAAGGCAGGGTTTTCAGAAACATGGCACTGGACACTGGTCGCCAGCAGACAGCACTGTCCTCACCACGGCCAAGGCCAAGGCTGATGAGCGCTTGGAGGGTGAACTCAAAATTCAGACACGTGCCTCGTGAGGGTTGCTTCCAAAGCACCAGGCTTTGCTCAGCATTGGGGTAAGTGTCCGATGATTTGTTCACGGGAGAACTTTCCGGTAAGTTGACTTTTTTAAAGATTTATAGATGCATACAAGCTGGGGTGGCAAGAGGGTTCACCAGAGACAGAGTTGGGAGCAGAACAGGCAGAGCGATGGAGATACACTGCTGAGGGGAGCAGCAGGCGAGACAGGAGAGCTCTGCCATGCCATGTGGGAAGTTCCCTGGCTGGGCGTCGAACTCGCGCTCCCGCTGCATACAAATCCACAGTGCAGCACGCAACCGCTGCGCCACCAGCGAGGCCCTAAGTTGACTTCTTTCAATCGACCTGGGGAGAACCGTCTACACACCAACTTCTGCCGGAAGCAGGCGCGCATTCCACGGAGAGCTGTGCCTCCTCTGCAGGCCGGCCCCAGATCACGGCCATATCACCTGCCTTTGCAGGACCGACCCCCTCAAGCTCCAAACCACCTCACCACTTCCAGTTTGCTCCCCAAATGAACGAACTCCACTGAGCCTCGAAGCTGAGGACGTGAACCCCGGAGCTCCGTATTCTACCCCTGGCCTCCACGGGGCGCCGCGCACACGGATGGGGCCACGCAAAGGCCAGCGCTTCTAGAACCCGGTCCTTCCCCCTCCTGCTGCCTCAGCCACGGCGCTGTCCACTTCAGGCTTTCCCGCCACCTGACGTCTGTGCGATCCCCCCTTCCTCCACGATCTCACTCGGGGCCAGTTTCGTCTGCGTGTTATGTTGATGACCCAGATTGTTGGCGGGAGCTGTGTCACCATGAGGGAGGGGAAAACGTGTCTTCAAATCACAGCTAATTGCCTTCATTAAGAACAACAGCCTTCGTGATATAGATTTGCAAAGTGGGCGGACTACGCCACCCCACGCCGCCCCACAGCGCGGTTGCCCGCACACCGGCCTCCCTCCGCCCCACGCCCCGCGTCTTCCTGGTGACGGCACAGGGGGCCCGCACACCATTCGGGCACGCTGTGAGTTCACGGCCTGCGAGTCCTGCTGTTGACCTCTGGCCCTCGGCCAGGAGGACTCTGAAAGCCGCACTCCGGGAAGAGGGTCCTGCACCCAGACCGCAGGGCGATGTCTGCTCGCGCAAGCCCATCCCAGAGCTTGGCTCTGTGGTAACGCTGAGTCCTTTGGAAGCGGCCACTGACCAGGTCCAGCCCCCGAGACCCCACCGTCTGAGCTCTGTGCTTCCAAGGGCCGAGGCGCTGCAGCAGTGGCTCCAGGACTCCAGGCGCAGAGGTGGTGCAGCGCCGGCCGCTCCTGCAGGGGATTCGAGGCCACCGTCCAGACAGACTCCCCCAAGGAATGTTCACCCAGATTCCTCCAGGCCCCACATACATCTGCTCTTACTCTGTGATCTTTAACTCGGTTCCTTAAGGCCCCAGAAAACAGGCAACATAAAACAGACCACCGGGGTCTTAAAACAAAACCAAGAAATGTGCTCTTTGAGGGAGCACCCTCAACGTGCTCCTGTTTCCTGAATGTTCCCCTTGGCGCTGAAGCCTGCGGCCTTCACTGCTACAGGCATTTTTGGCTAGTGAGAGCTGGTCCTTTTAACAAACACACAACGGGCACTTAGTGGACACCTTGCAAGTTGCCAGGGTGTGCTAAATAGTATCTCATTTAACCATCACACCAACTGACATTAGGGGGGCTTTTCTTTCTCCATTTTACAGATGAAGAGACTGAGGGTAGAAGGTTAAAGTAGTTACCCACCATTACCCCAGGTCTTCTAGGCAGAGATGGGTTTTGCCTCCCACCTCCAAATGACAGAAAGGAGAGTCATAACTATAGCAGTCAGCAGTTATTAGGCACCTCCTGCATACTAGTCCCTCAGCTTATCTTCATTTTCCAGTCTTTTCTGCAACAGACCTGTGCTACCTCTATTCCTACCTCCCCCAGCTTTGCACACCAGGGGAGCAAGGCGCAAGAGGGGGGGAATCCACCCCCCTGGAGCATGGGTACCACCTCGCAGAGCCAGCGTGCTCAGCCAACCGGGAAGCCGCGTACCTCACATGGCCCTGAGGCACTCACTGGGGAATTGAAGTGGTTTTGGTTAACCTAAACCATCATCTGTAATAAAGGGCCAACATCTGGACTTGCTTCTCAGGAGACACTTCTGTTTCCCCCTCATTTTGTCAAGCTGTCCCTGTATGATTTGGGCACTTAAATCCACTGGCTGACTCTGTCATGGACGTGACACTGCTTTATAACCTTAGATAGGTTCAAGCGTGCGTCACTGAATTTGGTTTTGTTTTTTAATTAAGGTTTTCCTTCAGTGAAACAGCAGTTTTATGAGAACATCTACTATCAGATGGGTGTCTCTTAGGCTTGCTCTGAACGGGCTGTGGTGGGGTGCGGCCAGCAGACCTGTCCAAACAGCAAAGCCTGGCGGTCTGGCTTGAGACTGAGCGCCGTGTCTTCTGGACACTACTGCTCCGAAGGCATGTTCAGAGGGCCCCAGGGAAGAGAACAAAGCCTTATATTTTTACATTAATACAGTAATGTCCCAAGATTTCTCTTGTCACATTTATCTATAGAGACATTGATTTTCCTCAGATTCTGAATGGCAAAGGGGCATTTTCCCTCAGATTAAATTTCAGACAGAAATACCACCAGAGTACTCTTGTTATGTTTTTCTCTTAGAGACATAGTTTGTCCTCAGATTGTTATTGCCAAGGGGCCATTTCCCTCAGATTTTTAATTTCAGACAAATACCGAAGAGTACTCTTGTCACGTTTGTCTCTTAGATACATGGCTTCTCGTAAGATTCTCATTGCCAAGGGGGACGTTACACTCGGATATTGAATTTCAGCCACTAATACCCCAAGAATTCTCTTGTCATTTTTCACTCTTAGAGACATGGCTTATCCTCAGATTCTGATAGCCAAGGGTGTATTTTTCATCAGATTTGTACTTTCAGACACTAAGATGGCAAGAAAACATCGTCACATTTTTCACTTAGATTCATGGCTTCTCCTCACATTCAGATTTCCAAGCAGGCACTCTCCGTGTCATTTTAGATTCAGACACTAATACCCCAGGAGTACTCTTTTCACGTTTATCTCTTAAAGACATGGCTTTGCCTCAGATTCTGATTGTCCTGGTACATTTTCCTTCAGATTTTTGTCTGACACTAATAACCCAAAAGTACTCTTATCACATTGGTTGCTTAGAGACAAGGCTTCTCTCCTCAGAGTCTGATTGCAAAGGACATGTTTCCCTCTCATTTTGATTTTCAGACGCTAATACCCCAAGAATACTCTTTTCAAAAAAAAGATTGTTATTTATGCATACAAGGTGGGATACAAGCCAAAGAGTGTGGGGCGGCCTAAGCGTTCAGAGACAGCGTAAGGAGCAGAACAGGCAGATAAATGGAAATACATTGCTGAGGGGAGCAGCGGGCAAGGCAGGAGATGTCTGCCACGCCAGTGGAATTTCCCTGGCTGGGCGTCAAAGTCGTGTCACCACTACTGAGAGCTCCACAATGCAGCACTTAACCACTGTGCCACCAGGGAGGCCCACCCCAAGATTACTCTTGTCACATCTGTCTCTAAGAAACAAGACTTCTCCTCAGTTTCTGATTGCCAAGGGCATATTTTCATTAGATTTTTATTTTCAGACACTAATACCAAGGAGATTACTCTTGTCACATCTATCTCTTAAAGACACGACTTTTCCTCAGACTCTGAATGCCAAGGGGGCATTTTCAATCAGATTTTTAATTTCAGACACTAAGACCACAAGAGTACTCTAGTCACATTTACCTCTTAGAGACATGGCTTCCCTTCAAATTCTAAATGTCAAGGGGGCATTTTCCTTCAGATTTTTAATTTCAGACACTAATAGCACAGGCATATTCTTGTCACGTTTGTGTCTTAGAGACATGGCCTCTCCTCAGATTCTGATGCCAAGGGGGCATTTTCCCTTACATATTAAATTTCGGACACAGAAAACAAAAGAGTATCATTGTCACGTTTTCTCTAAGAGACATGGCTTCTCCTCAGATTCTGATTGCCAAGGAGGTGTTTTCCCTCAGATTTTTATATTCAGACACTACTACAGCAAGATGATTCTTTTCACTTTTATCTCTTAAAGACGTGACTTCTCAGATTCAGACATTAATACCTAAAGTGTATTCTTGTCACGATTATCTCTTAGAGACACAGCTTCAATTGAGATTCTGATTGCCCCAGTTGCATTTTCCCTCAGATTTTTAGTTTCGGACACTAATAACCGAAAAGTACTCCTATCATGTATGTCTCTTACATACATGGTATCTCCTCAGATTCTGCTTGCTACAGGAGCATGATTCCTCTGATTTTTATTCAGAACCTAACACCCAAGAGTACTATTGTCACGTTTGTCTCTAGAGACATGTCTTTTCCTTAGATTCTGATTGCCAAGGGGTTGTTATCACACAGATTTTTACTTACAGGCACTAATATCCCAAGAGTATTCTTGTCACATTTGTCTCTAGGATACAAGGCATCACAGAAACTGGTTGTGAAGGTAGCATTTTCCCTTAGCTTTGTTCATTAATACAATAATACCCCAAGGTTACGCTTGTCACGTTTATCTCTAGAGACATGAATTTTCCTCAGATTCTGAATGCCAAGGGGGAGATTTCCCTCAGATTTTAAATCAAACAATAAAACCACAAGAGTACTTTTGTCATGTTTGCGTCTTAGAGACATGGCTTCCCTTCAAAATCTTAAGGCCAAGGGGGTGTCAGAGGAACAAATATCATATACACTTTTTTCAATACTTGTGAGAGTTTTAGTATAGTTGAGCAGCCTATCCATGTGGTGTTAGCTGTCACCTTGAATTTTTGGTAGGTCAAGGGAAAAAAGAAATTATTTAGGGTGTTTACCTGGGGAACAAAAGTGCTTTTTCTCTGAGGGGAAAAAAATAAATGGATTAGTCTTCCTGTAAAGGAACCAGAACAGGGTGGTCCCCAGGAAAAAGGGTGTGTTCCAGGCTCCCTGCTCCACCCAAGAAAGAGTGGAGCTGAGCAGGAGAGATAAGAAGAGAAGAGAGAAGGGGACACAAGACACACAGAAAACAGAAAACAGAAGAAGGAAAAAGGATGGAGCCCGAAGCGGAACATGGAGCAGAGAGACTTGTAAAGAAGCTGCACTGGCCTGGACTGATTGAAACAGATGTGGATGATAGACCCGTGGGGAGATTAACTGTGACAATATTCATCTGGATTTTGATTTTGCTCTTTAACTTGCAGAACTGTCTGGCTGTTGCTGACCCTTTTGTATGGGTCCCTGCTGAAAGATTTTTTTAGTTAGTCCCAGAATTGTCTGACTGTTTCTGACCCCTTTGTATAGGTCTCTGCCAAAAGGTGTTTTAGACTTGTGGCAGCTTTCGAGACTTGCTTTGGGCCAATCCCATTTGGGTGGACTTTTATCCATGAGGAGTTGGAAAACACTGGGTGCGTGACTTAGATACTATATTCTTTGTATTATCTAGTTCTATTAAAGGCAGATCAAGGCAGAAAAGGAAAGAGAAAAACAAAGGAAAAAGAATGAGGAAAAGCTTCGAGAACTATCTGACACCATGAAAAAAGGAAACATCAGAATCATAGGAATCCAGGAAGGAGGAGAGAGACAAAGGAACAGAGAAACTTCTCAAGAGGATAATTGAAGAGAACTTCCCAAACATGAAAAAGGAAACAAAAATTGACATACAGGAAGCCAGACAATCTCCATATTGTTACAACGAAAGAAAAAAAAAAACAGCAAGACATATGCTAGTAAAACTATCGAGAATTCAAGACAAGGAAAATATATTGAAAATGATGAGGGCAAAGAAATAAATAACCTATAAAGGAAAGCCAATCAGGCTGACATCAGATTTCTCTGAAGAAACACTACAGGCAAGAAGAGATTGGAGGGACATATATAACACACTACATGCCAACAAATGTCAACCAAGAATACTCTACCCTGCAAAGCTCTCATTCCTCTATGAAGAAAAAACATGGACCTTCTCTGACAAACAGAAACTACAGAA
>PVIJ01021166.1:0-19129 GCA_004024925.1 Scalopus aquaticus | reverse complement strand
ACTTCCAAAGCCTTTGGTCTTGCCTCTTGGACACTCCTTGCTGTGATGCTAGTCATGGGGTGGGCAGTGACTGCCAGGCCAATCTCTCTGTTGTCCCAGCAGGGAGGCTGGAGGGGACTCTGTTATACACGCTGTCAGCAGCCACGTTATCCATGACTAGACAAGGAGCCCTTGCACCCCTGTGTATGGGAGTCTGCAGTAGCCACGCCACTAAGAAGCCCCGCTAAAATTTCCACATGCTTCGCCCATGCACATTGTTTGTGTCTAGACCACAGCCTGCACTTGGGTCTGTTCCCCAGCTCCCTGCCTCAGTAGTGCCGTCTTTGCCATTTACAGTGGGCCTCTCTTCAGACTCAGGTTCCCTAACTCCCTAAGGGGTGGGGGACGGTGCACCTTCACACACGCACATGCTCTCAGTAAACAGGTGTCCCTGGGCTGAACACTCAGTGATCGTGCTCCATCAGCAAGCAGCACCGTATTCCACACTCACTGATGAGGTCCCCTGTGCCAGCCTGGGTGCAACAGAGTAATCTCTGCTCCCCTATTTGTTCCTTTGCCAGCAATGGCCATTGCCATGTTTACAATTACTCTCCTACCCCGTACCCCCTTGCTCCATGATCTTGTCACTTTGGTGAACAACCAAGCACCCACCTCAGGGAAAAAGCGCACAAACCAATCCAGTGATACAGACAACGAGGAATGGGTGAGATAGTTGCTTCTGGTTGTCCTTGGGGGAGAGACTTTCCTGCAACTGTTACCGGAACCAAGCTGCCTTAGCAGTGGGAGCCTGCAGGAGAAGTGGGGCCTCTTATCCTGCTGCTCCAGAGTCAGTAATGGCAGTTGCTCCTGCCCAGTAACTGCCGTTTTTTGAATGGACCAATCAGGTGCTAGGAACTGATGGGTAGATCCAATCAGCTCCAGGATTGAAAATGGTCCAATCAGACTTGTGGATGGTACTCTGGGAGAGGATATAAGCCAGGATTGGAGGGACCTAAAAGAGGGAAAAGAGAAGAGAAGAAAAAGAGAGGATGCCAGCCCCAGAGAGAGAAAAGAGGCCCCTGAAGAGAAGAACAGGAGAAGACATCACGACACCAGCCCCCAGGAGAAGAAAGACGACGGTTCCAGACTCCGAAGAGAGAAGAGAGAAGTCTGCTCCTGGCCTCCGAGGAAGAGAGAAGAAAAGAAGAATCCAGCACCTGCCCTCTGGGCCTCGGCTCTGTCTCTGACGTAGCCTGAAAGGCGCCCCAGAGGCCCTGGGCCTGGTGTCTCCGAGGCCTGTTTGTGGGTCTAATCCAGCACCTCCCAAGGAGTTGCTCTCCCCGATGCATTCTGGGTGAGGCGGCCGCCACTTGAGGATGCAGTGAGAGCTCTGTTTCCCCCCATTTGTACAATAAACCCCATGTTTGCTGCTGTGGTTCCTGTAGCCTGAAGCCTCCTGCAATTGTTCACGCGGTGAGAAACCACAGACAGTGCCCTGTCCTCTCAGCAGGCGCTGGCCTTTGTTGTTTTTGGCCTTTTGGCCTTTTGGGGCTTTTTGGTGGCTCTTGCCTCAGAACCTGGGCATTTGTGGCCCTGTCTGCCCGATTTCAGTTGGCGACCACGGCAGGACGGAGCACCTCGTCTGCCCCGATTTCACAACCAGTAATAGTACCATGCCATGGCTGCACCCCCCTGATTCTTCATGATCCTGTATCCTCTCAGTGGTCTCCATACAGTTAAAGAAGTGGTTACCTTTTCCAGTCTTCACAGGTTCATTTCAGCAGAGAAACTCTACTAGCTTAAGCTGGGTTTCTGGAAGGACCCTGTGGTAGCGTCCAAGGGTGGATGGGCTTGCTGTGTTTGTCTCGTTAGGTGGGGCTGTTGCCTATGTTATGCCAGCTAATGGCGTTGCGGCTGCATTCAGGGTTGGGTGGGTGTGCTCTGTAGTTTCTGCACTTAACTGTAGGCTTAGCAGTCAGGCAGATCACTGATGGGCCACAGATTGGGCTTCTTGGCTGGGTGGGATGGCTGGGTGGGCTCCCTTGCAGGCAGTGCTGCTGACTGGAATTAAACAGGATCCAGCATCAGGTGGGGTTCTCTGGCTCAAGTCGGGGCCACTGGTGGGGTTCTCTGGTTCAGACAGTACCGCTGACAGCTTCTTAAACAGTGGCACATGGTGGACTCTGCGATTGGACAGGGCCCCGGGCTATCCATCTTGCCTCGGGATGGATGGGGATGCAGGCAGTTCATCTTGGTCAAGACTGGACTCCTTGATTGGATTGGGTCAAAGACTGGGACCCACCATTGTGACTGACTGGGTGGGACCACAGGCTGTACTCCTGGTCAGCTGCGCAGGCTGTATGATGTGTTCCGGCAGGTAGGACTTCGCCAACAGGCGTGGCCCCAAGCTGTGTTCTGCAGTTGTGGAGGATCATGGAATGGACTCTGGGAATAGGGGAGGTGGCAGGAAGTGCCTCCGACCTGAGCAGGGCTTGAGGTTGTACTCTGCAATTGTGTGACGTCACCGGCTAGCACAGTGACCTCACAGTTGAGGGGTCTGTTGGTTTGGTTCCCCGTGGGTGTGGCTCCTCTGTGCTCCATGGTTGGGTGAGGTTGCTCACCTGGGTTTGGCAACTGTGTTGTCCCACTGGCTGTGGGCCCTAGTTGGGCAGAACTGTGCTGCCAACTGTGCTCCCTGGCACGAGGGTGTCCCTGGTCCCTCTCTGAATGTGGGTCAAGGTCCTCTGGATGGACAGTGTTCTCCCTTTCTGTGCACTGGTTGCTGTGAGCCCTCTTCTCTTTGTGTGACTTCCGACTGGCTGTTCCCAGGTCATCCGGTTTGGCTAATTCCCCCACTGGTAATACTGGCAAGACAGAAGTGGGACTCCCCAGGCTAGTCCTGGAGTGCTGGGGATGCTTGCATCCTCTTCCCCCCAAGGGGGAATAAGACCCTGGCCTGGGGAAGGATTCACATGGTGAAAAGGAAACCGCTCCTTTTCACTCTTCTAATATAACTTTTCTCAGTTTTGTTCTCTAAGGGAGCGTTTGAGCATCATCTCAAAGTTCTGAGGTTTCCGTAAAGGCATTCTTGCTTGTGAATAGTAGCTGTCTCCAGTTTTGTGAGGGGTACTAGAGCCAGGGACCAGCAAGATTGCTCCACCATCTTGGTGAGAGCAACAATTCTCTGGAAAATCATTAGACCTTCTGTTTTACCCTACCGTTTTGAAATTTTATAATGGATGTGCATTAATATGAGTCTGTTTTTATCAGTTGTGCTAGGGCCTTTTAAAATTGTATATAAAATTGTATATCCTTTAGATCTAGGATGTTTTTTCTTTATGATTTTTCCCCCCACCATGTTATCTTTTTTCTCTTTTTAGAATTTCTATTACCTGAACCTCTTGGACTAGTCTCCTCGTTTACTTCCCATCTTTTTATGTCCTATTTCTAGGGATATTTTCTCAAGTTTATCCTCCATCATGTCTTTTGAGCTTTCTTTTTTCTGTTATCATATTTCTTATTTCCCAAGGTACTTTTGCTTTTCAAGTGTTTACCCCCTCTTATGTGAATATGTTATTAATAGTTTTTTGAA
This sequence comes from Scalopus aquaticus, assembly GCA_004024925.1. Lineage (NCBI taxonomy): Eukaryota > Metazoa > Chordata > Mammalia > Eulipotyphla > Talpidae > Scalopus > Scalopus aquaticus. The sequence goes on along the minus strand of PVIJ01021166.1, from coordinate 15,558 downwards.
AGTTTCTTCTCTTTGCACACCCTTTTTTTGGCCTTTTTCATTAATACAAGAACTGTTTCCTCTAAAATCTGGTGATACTTGGTTGTCTGCTCGCATTTAATAGAGTGGCGACTTAAAAATTGTGATTGGAAAGTGTAATATATGAATATGTCAATGCTTATTGCATTTGCATTTCAATAAAGAGCTTATGTTAAAACTTGGGCCATTTTCTTTGGGAGCCTCTATGTCAATATTTTTAGGTCTGATTTCAAGTTAGTCAGATGCCACAGCATACGTTCTTTTTAACCTCTAATCTATGAGTATCTTCCTGATCAATCTTCTGGGGAGGAGTAAAGAAAGAATGCTCAGGTCCTCTATAGTTAGAATGTTAACTTTTATACATTCCTCCCGTTTTCACCTTGGAGTAGCACTGGGGCCTGTGCCTTGTCGCCCCCTTTCCATTTCTGGAGCAAAGAGGAGTGTTTTGTCTTACTCATTCTTTGCTGATAGGATATTCTTGGTAGGGTCTGAGCTGAAAACGACTCTCCTAATAGTGAGCTGCTTGTTTTCCATCAGCACCCTCAAATCTATTCTCCTCCATTCTCTGCCTTACTCTGTATCTTGGGAAGCTAACCTTGCAATGTCATCACCAGGGAGTCCCTTTATATTCGGCAATGGGAAGTACCAGTGGAAAATCAGAGGTCAGGAGAGACACAGAGAGAGGAGAATTGCAATGTCCCTGCTTCCTCCCAGCTCAATGCCATGTCTCTGGCAGCAGCTGAATCCCCTTCTCTGGAGGTTCCTCCACCATAACTCCTGCTCTTGGAAACACCATTCTCCTTTGCTGCTTCAGTTGCAAGGTTGACAACAGCTCCCAGCTCTTTCTAGTCTGTGTTACCCAACAGTCTTTTTTCTCTTAACTGTAAGTAAGTTCCCCTTTCTCCATTGGGAACAAATATTCTAGGATGCTGTCACGTAGATAGCAAGAAAAATAGTGAAACTATTTCTTGTCTATCATTACTCATATTCCTCTCATCCAGGAGCTAATGCAGCTCACACAAAGTTACTCTTTAAGGAGCAAATACCATACATATTCTCATACTCAGGGTTAGATATTGGAACGGGTTTTTTAAATTCCTGAAGTTTTAGGTAACTTAGATTTAACTCCTGCTGTTTCAACCATGTTGTAGAAATTCTCTAAAACAGCTATAGTAGACATTTTTCTTTTACCAGGGTCTCATGATTGTCACTAGGGAAATCAATAAATTGCTTTGAATGTGTAGATTCACATGAAAAAATTCAGAAGATTTTGCTTAATGGAAATGTAAGCCAAAATACACCTGGAAATTTCTTTTTAAGATGAAATCCCTAACCTCAACTTATACTTGATGCTATTTGTTCTTTTTATGTAAGAGTCTTCTTATAGAAGCATTTTCCAGAAAACATCCTTTTATTTAGGAGACCTCACTTCCCTCAAACAGCTGCATGCATAGGAGAAAAACTGAGATACTAATTTCTTAGCAGTGCCTGGTACTTTACCCATGAACATGAAACTCATGGTAAATGTAGTTGGTCTTTAACCATCTCACCTGCCCTCTTCTGTAGAGTCTCTCTTTGCACCTGATGTTGCTTTCTCCCTTCCCTGAACCCACAGCACTCTGCAAGCCACACACCTAATCATAGTTAATGGCCTTTTCCTCTGTTGAAGTTCCATTATTAACTTTAGAGACTTTATTCACATTAACTTTAGAATCCCCCCCGAGACGGTTCACTGCTACCCCACCTGCAACATCCCCCAGTCCCTCACTCACTCTCCTTGAATCAGTTTGCCTTGACCCCTGCCCAGATGGGCATGGAAAGGGTGTTGTGTGCAGACAATTCATTTCTTCCGAATGTCAGTTGCTGGGTCCATATGCACTCTGCCTGAGATCCTTTCCAATGCACATTTTAGCAGATTACAGAATGAAGTACAGAATGAAGGATTTAAAAATCCTTTAATAAGATGACACACTTTTCTTTTCCCCTCATCACATCTCATAGCTCTAGTTATGTGGCTGTAGCTGCTAAGGGAAGGTCAGCTAAAGGCTTTGAGCCCTGGTGCCAGCAGGAGCTTAAGAACTAGTTGTCAAGAAATGCTGTATGTAGGCCCTGAGGCCCAGGCTGCTGGGTAGCAGGCTGTCTTTTCAGAGTTCAGAACTCAAGTAGCAAGGGAGAAGGTAGTCTCCCCTCCTGTGCTGGGCACCCCCCAGTACTGGCCATCCAGTCTGGTTTCAGTTCTTCAGTTTTCTGTCTGGGGAGCACCTCTCCCCTTCTCATGTGGGTATCTGGACTCTCCTCCCCGCCATGCCTAGGAAGGGACAGATGAACCAAACCAAGTCAGTGCAGGGGCTTCTGTCTCACAGTCCCCAGCACTTGAAGAGTTCACCACATAGAAGATGACCTGTGCTGTAAGCATGGGAGATGAGAGACCAAAAGCAGCACCGGTGCCCCAGAAGTTTTCAGTTACATTTACAACCAAGCTCCATACATGCTTTCTTTTAAATGTTTTTACAATGTTTTTAAGGCAGTTTGAAAGGACTTCAGATCACTCGCTACTTGAAGAGCCTAACAAAACTTCCAACAAATTAAATAGGAATTTCAACTGGTAACATTCATTACAAAATCACTCCTTCTTGTTTAAAGCAGTTTCGTATGCATAGTCTCATTTCATCGTGAAGTGGTAGGTCAGGATATTTACCTCGACCCGAGCCCAGAAGGTTGTATGGTTGTGCAGGGTCTCAAGGGACCCTGCAGCAGGCTGCCTGCACCAGGTCGCGCTCACCTCTGGGACTTCTACAAGCATCACCTTTAGGTTTTATAAGGTCAGGCTGACCTTATTCCTTATCAGTAACACTACTCAAAGCACTATTTTGTATTATGGCAACTGTGTTTAGATAAAGTGTAAGTGAAATCTTCACAAGCCAGTTTCTTTCCCGACATATTGCTCTCGTAACCGTGCATGCTCTGCAATGCTTAACTGACTGATTTCCTGAACTCACTGGGAGAATAAGAGGATTAGGAAGAGATTAGTTTAGACATCTTGAATCTCTGTAGAAAAAAAAAAGAAGTCATTCTTTAATCTCCTGAAGATTCTGTATCTAGGAACGGAGAGAAGAGTCAGATATCTGGCCAACACTTTGTTTCACTAAACTTCGTGGATTTAAACTTGCAAGAGAAAAGATTTTTACAAATCTTAAGGTCATTGCTAAATAGGTTTTGAACTGTGCAATTCAAGACTAGTCTTTAGAGAACTGTGTTTTCTAGGTTTCTGGGGCTCTGTGGACTTCATTAACTCTAGGAAAGAAGAAGTTTCATCCACAATGTGGATGATAATGCTGATTGTCTCACGCATGCTGAGCTAGTTAGTATGGATTAGCTTTGCTGCAATAGCAAACAACTTAAATTCTCAGGGCAATGATACCAGCATTCTTGATGGTGTCCCAGGACTGTTGGTTACGCCAGGGTCTCTGCTGTTAATGATCACACTCACCCAGTCTGCCCAGGAGCTAATTTTGGCATGTGGTCCCACAACTGCTACAGCAAGGGGGAGGAAGCATGGTGAATTGTACACTGGCTCACACAGCTTCCACCCAGAAATGGCACATGTCGCTTCCAGGGGCATACAGTGGCTAGCAAATCACATTACTGAGTCCAGTTTCAAAAAAAGAAGGGAAGTCAACCTACCTTGAATAGAAAACAGGAGAGCACACATGCTCATAGTTCAACATCTTGTGACTCTCACAATAACATACAGGGTAGGAGAATCAGAGACGATTCTTCCATTTTCGATGGAGAAACTAACAGGAAGTTATGTAACAGGAAGAAGGAACCTAAGCGTCCTGGCTCTAGACCAGCTTTCTTACATCACGACACCCTTATTACCAGAGATTGGGATTCCCAGTCACTGTGGGCAAGCAACATAGGAACATGAAAATAAGTTTTAAATATGTCCTAGGAAGTCAGAGTCATTAGAGATGGATGGCATGATGGGAGCATGGCTTGAAAAATCTATGTGCTAAACAATAGCTAAGAGTCTCAGGGAATGCTCTGGGTGATTCTGAGAGAGACGACCCTGAGGTGCCAGTCCCCTGCCAGAGAACTCAGAGGTTAAACACAGAGTCATTTGAAGAAAACCTTCAACTTGAATTTTAAAATAAAAAACCACTGGTTCTAGTCCAAGCACTTCATTTTACAGGTGGAGAGCGTGACGCTCAAGGAAAGGAGGCGCCCTTGCCAAGGGAGAGGACTGCAGAGCTGGGACTGATCCTACATTCCACTTGCCAGTTACTAGCTGTGTCATCGCAGGCAAGACTTCTAACTTCTCTGAAGCTCTTTCCTCATTTGTAAAATGAGCATAAAAATGTCTGTCCTGTCAAATGTAACTAGAAAGTAAACATTGAGAAAGGATCGATTACACAGTAATGAAACTTGAGATGAGAATACTAATGAAAATCATTTTTCATGTATTAAATTAGAATTTAAAAAATCATATTTCCTAATTCTGACAAGCAGGTGGCGAATTGGTACAAATGAACCAATATGTATGCTGTTTGCACAACCTTTTGGAAAATAATTTAATAATAAAAATTTCTAAGAACTGTTCATAACTCTTATCTCAATAGTCCTAATTCCAGGAATTCAGTCTTGGGGAGAAAAGTCCTAAATACCAAAAATTATGTGACCTAAAATGTTCCTCTCAATATTTAGAATGACAGAAAAATTGATGATGAATGAAATGTAGAGAAAAATATGATAACTCAATTAAGAGTTATGACTATAGAATATAGGAAAACACAGGCAAATGGTTGTGTTACAATATTAGGTAGGGAAATCACGATCCAAATCAAGATCCAAGATCCAAATAATAATATAATAAGAAAAAAGATTCATTTTAAAATACAAATGGAAATATGGAACATTGCTTTATTTTCCCTATCTCCTCCATTTTATAAATTCTCTGCTATGCAAATACATTGCTTTTTATAATGGAAAATAAATATAATAAAATATTCCCAGTATCTGCCCTACTGTAAAGGTTACTGGCAGAAATAAATTACATAATCGGTGTGAAAGTACTTTGTCCTCCTTAAAATGTGGTCTGTGGGTAAGAGATCATTATGATCAATGTTAAATTATGTTTAGTTCCAACCCACTTACTTTCAGTCGAACAATGCTGTCTCATTTTTTCTTTTCTGGGAATTAAAGTAAAAGCATAAGAGGGCAGATTCTCACCCACTTCCATATTTAATTAAGCTTTTAAGATACATTCCTCTCCTAGGTTTGATTAACTGCAATTCACTGGAGGCTCATCCTTCTAGTGAACAAAATACAGGAGATAATTCTTTGTGGTTACAACATGTATGATTAAAAGGATCCGAGTAAGTAACCTCTGCATTCGCAGCCCCAAGCAGAAGCTCCTCCAAGCATTTCCCCATTCAGGGCCAGCACATAAATCAATGCTCCGCAGTCACTCCCTCAAGCTCAGAACAAAAGCCAAAATGCTCAGAATGACCGACCATCTCATGGGAGTAAATAGATGCTGGGCAGACCGTGCTCCTTGACACCCACTAGGTGCCAGCACTGAGTGCAAGCTGAACAGTCCATCTGTCATGCCGAGATTCTCAATCCAGGGGCAAGCTTGTTATCCCAGCTCCCTCCTCCCCCTTCCACGGGGAAGGGGGGCCCCAGTCCAGCCATTACCCACCAATCACGCTTCTTTTTTTGCCTCCACTCCTCTGAATAACTTTGTTTCTCATAACACTTTCATTTTCACATTAATAATGTCTATCAAACAATTATCCAAACATTTAGGCTTTACCATACGAGCAGGTAAGCAAAGGAAAAATGGGTGGGTATAAGCGTGGGAATGGAGGAAGGTCCTCGGGAAAGAGCAGGAGAACTAAATGAAGACGTTCAGGAGATTGGACTGAATATGAGACAAGCAATAACACTCCTGGATTTTTACACTCCTGGATTTTTTTTCTTAAATGAAACCCCAAATCTCAGCTTGCATTTGATGCTAAGAGCAGACTGGTCATGCTAGAGTAATGGGAAGATAGGACAGATGTGGTCCAGCTTTGAAAGCCAAGGGACAAGAAGCATCCACAACAGAGATAAACAGCACACACCAAACAACTGGCAGGTAATAAGCGCATCAGCGCTACCCCTAATTATTCAGAAACTGCAGTATTCCTCCTGACCATCTTTCAGCATTGTTGTGCCAGCAGGCACAGGGCAGGTTCCCGATGATTCGGGCAGACGGGCCAAGGACAAGTCCTGCAGCCCTCGGTGGCTTTGTTGGCTTTTAATTATCTTTTGCAGTGAGGCCACCAAGTACAGGACAGGCAAGGGGGGCCAGGGGGCCAGGAGGCTGGCAGGCCTCCTAGCCCCCAGCAAATCTTCACTCTTTCTGGACTCTCTGGTGTCATTTGGGGGGTCTCTCTGCTGCACCCCGAATCATCCTCTGCTGCTTCTTCTGCTGCTGCTACTTCTTCTGTGATGCTGCCCTCATATGCTTTCTCTCCAGCCCCAGGCGCATCCACTCACGCATGCGCACGTCACACTCCAGGCATCGCCGTGGGGCACCCATGCAGGACCACAGGTTTCTATTATTAAATATAATGGCGGTAGGGTGGAAAATCCTGATGCCTTTCATTTCTCCTACAAGCATACAAAGAGAATGTGACCTCTCTGCAACTCTCACCGTCATCGCCCTTCCAGTGTCTGGTTCTCAAAAGCAAAGCAAGCTCCCCAGACCCAGCTGCACTAGGGGTACTGTAGGGTAAATTAAACAATGGTCAAGATTTTCCACCCTACCGCCTTAATGATAGACCCTGCAGTCCTACATGCGTGCCTGATGGCGGGCACCTGAAGTAGGTTGTGGGCGTGCATGAGGGGGCACCCTGAGCATATAGCAGCAGCAGCAGCAGAGAACAAAGCATGGTGGGGAGTGGCAGAGTACAATAAAGAACATCATGGGAACAGCTAAGACAACAATGAGTCTGCTTGAACCGATGATGAACCTACCGGGTCTGGCTGGGATGGTGGCAGAACAGGCCCTAATCAGACTTCTGGTTTGTAAATGAGGGTCTGGACTCAAAGACAGTAAGGTCCCATGGATAGTAGTAGCAGAGCCAAAGCCTGAGCTTCATCCTCAGCCACTCCTGCAACAACTTTGACTCAAGGTTGTTCTGGCAATGACCTTGTCCTGACTCTTGGCTGGGAATATCCCCTCTAGTCGCTGGTTTAGCTAGAAGCTTGACAGCTGCTTTAAATAAACATTTTTTAGTGATTGGATGTTCTTTATATTAAAAGTCTGTCTTTTACATTAAAAATGAATTAAAATTTTGAAGTTTAAAAATAAATATTTTAAGTTAGATTGTAATACATGCAATATAGTAAACTTTCCAAAATATTGACAGTTTCTGTTTAATTTATGTCATAGGTTAAAAAAAACTATGACTGTGAAATTAAGTTGTCTAGAAAATCAATATAGTAACTCCCATTGGCCTGAAAAACCTAGTAATATAACACCATCTAAGGCTAGATGTGCAGATTACTGGGTTTCATGGTACAATTCCTTCTCTTTTTTTTTTAAAAGATTTATTTAAGCTGGGGTACAGGCCAGAGGCGTGGGGTGGCGAGAAGGTTCACCAGAGACAGAGCGGGGAGCAGAACAGGCAGATCAGAAATACACTGCTGAGGGGAGCAGCGGGCGAGGCAGGAGAGGTCTACAGTGCCATGTGGGATTCTCCCCGGCCGGGCAACGAACTTGCATCACCGCTGCCGACAGCTCCACAGAGCAGCGCTCAACCGCTGCGCCACCAGGGAGGCCCTACAATTCCTTCTTGAAAGAAGAGCATTTGTGTTTAATACTTAGACTCTGAAATATCTATGGTGAGAAAATGCTCAATTTTATTTAACCTATCATTTCCCTACTTATTTCATCACAGTTGAAACTGAAACTCAACCAAACAAGCTTAAACAATACAGTGCAAAAGACGTTAGGGAACCCCAAATGTCCTCTCCATTAGTAACTAAGAACACCTCCCCCGCCCTCGTCTTTGTCTTAATTATCTAGATATTTGGCATGAACACCAGGAAGCATGTGCCATTCATCATTTCCTCTGGTATCTAGAGCATTGTCTTGTGGAGCTGCAACGAGGCCATGCCTTCCTGCTGTGGAGAGTCCCCAGAGACCACCAGAGTCCCCGTTACCTTACAGATCTGGTGTCAGTTAGTGGTGAAACCAGACAGAACCCGGACATGAGGACCCCTTGCCACAAGGAAGAATCTCCTGGAGACTAGTTACCGTGCAGCTCTGGACATGAGCAAAGAGTGATGGAAAACCCGGGCAGCTTTTCAGGTTGTGGAAGCTGCTTGTCCCTTGACCTACCCGCTTCACTAAAATCCCTTCCATCCATCTTTAGCTGGAGAATGTCCGCCAATCCCTTGTGATGGCATCTGTGCAGGTGAGGCTGCCAGCTCACTGTGGTCACTGTCATTTGTGAATGAAGACTTGGGGATGGCATTTTGAGTCTTCACTAGAGCCTAATTGTCACCTGGCCCTGCATGGGACAGATGAGCAGAGACACCTTTTTCTTGTTTTGTCCTTGGGTTGTGAGTCAGTTTTTAATGTGTGCAATTCAATGCAAGTTTGCCTAAATATATTTTTACAACTGAGCAATTTCTTTTTTGAGTTCTCACTGCAGGTGATGGAAATTGCAGTCAATTGTGGCTTTTTTTTTCGCTTTATGATTGCTTATCTAGTGTTTTGGGGCTTCTGTGGTGTTGAGTGACCAGGTCCTCGGTGTGCATTGTCCACTTCTTAGCCCGGGTTCCCCTGGAAAACAGACCTGAGATAAAGACTTCTGTGCAGGTAGTTTATTTGGGAATTGAGCCCAGGGACTGAGTAAGACAGGGAAGGAATATGGAAAGGCCAGAATGTGGTGTGTGACTGAGTTAGTCACCCTATGGGTAGTGGAACTCAGTCCCCCAGGATGCTTTGAGAACTGATGAAGCCGTCTCAGACTGTCCAGCTGAGACCAACCATTTCTGCAGTGCTTGCTTTCCCTGTTGGTTGAGTCTTGTCTTTGAGTAGGTGGGGGTAACTTTGCACTTGAGACTGTTCCTGAGTTCAGAGTGCTGGTCCCACCTGTCCCACACACCCTGCTTCTGGCAGTGTTGGAGAAGCCCGAGTGTAGAAAATAAAGGAAACAGAAAACAAAGGAAGCAAAGTGTGCATTTGACAAGGCACTGCCAGTCTGGTTGGTTAAAGCCACTCGCAGCTGTATGGTCAAGGGCGTGTGTGGCTGGCAGGCGCATGGGGCGTCCTACGACACTGGCACCTATCTGGGTCTCTGTCTCAGGTCTCAGGTGTCCTGTGCTGAGTCCTCACTGCAGGGCGGTCCTCCTCCCATGCGTCCAGGACAGTGCTGTGTTCTGGGCCCCTGGGGGTTTATACGGCTGCCCAGTGCGCTCAGCCTGGACATCCTGGGGAGATGTGTTCATTTTTTAGCGTCCTGGGGCCTCCGTGGCTCTCTACTAGGAGGAATCCCAGATCACCCTACTATTGGAGACCCCCAAATCTCCAGAGTTTCTATTTTCAGCAGTGAGGTGATAACAGTGCCAGACTTTACTGTCTCAGCTATTCCCAATGTCCTAGCTCTAAGGGCAGAGAACTGCTTTTTCTGATTGTTATTATTCTATCCCTTGAGTTTTTTGGTGTCTAAACTTTAAGATTCAAAATGAAGAATTGACACCTGTTGACTTCCTTCTAGGAGACCCTGAGATAAGGAATTAAGTGCAAGTGGCTTAAATCCACTGGAGGTGATTTCAAGAGCTGCCATAGAGAAGTAGGTGAGATGGGGACATCAACAATATGTGTCACCAAGTCAGAAGCCACAGTGGACAACTAGGATTTTTCTTGCTGGGAAGACTGGAGCCAGTGTAGAACCAGCCTCAGGAGAGCTACTTGCTGGGGATGGGGCTGGGACATGTAGCCACCAGCCAGCACGAATTACTGGGAGGGAAGTGATTTTCCAGAAGCTATTATTTCCCTACAAGTCTGGGATTCCCTTGGGCATAGGAAAGAAAGCTCTCAGGTTAAGAAATCCAGATATGACAGCTGGCCACAGGGCTGGGAATGCAGACATAGTGAGGGTCAAAGGATGAGGGTGTGGCACCAACAGCACCTGCTTCAACTCCCTTGCCCTTTCTCATTTTTCTGTCCACCCTTTCCCTCAGGCAGTTAATAGGAGATGACCTATTGATTGGAGAGGGGGAAAGGAAAGAGATAAAATAAAAATAAGTGGAAAAACTCTCAGTTAATGTGTGAGAATATCATCTTAGTAATCTTGCTTAGTGGGAAGACCAGCAGAGTCTTTCTTGGGTAGCACTGCACTTTCATTTGGCTGATTTTACGTTCTAGAAAAACTTCACAATGATCAAGTGTTGGATGTGCCTGCAGAACCAGTGACTTGTCAGCTGGGATGTGGGGAGGTATCTCCTTACTGAATGGCAGTGTTATACATTAAACTTGCACATTTGTGAAGGTCCTTTGGCCTGTGATTAAGAGCTGGGCTTAGGTCACTTTGTGCACTTGGGCAGAATATACAGCCCTCACAGCCTTATTTTCTTCCATGAATGAGAATAACGAAGTCCCTTCCTCACAGAGTTGTTTTGAAGATCAAATGAGATAATACATTGGTTACTGTATTACATATATCTTGCAGCATCAGTCCTACAGTATGTACTTAAATCAGTGCTAGACAAGATAAGAGCCCATTTCTAACTGGTATATATTGATTGTTTATGGCTAGTGTCTCTTCTGATTATTGTCATTAAAAATAATATATAACACTATGTTCCCTCTCTGGGGTATGTTATGATTGAATGCTTGTGTCCCCCTCAAATTCATACACTGAAAAATCTAACTCCCAATGTTAAATTATTAGAAGGTGATGCCTTTGGAAGGTAATTAAGTTATGAAGGTGGAGCCCTCAAGAATGGAATTAGTGACCTTGTAAGAAGAGGCAGGAGAGAGCCTCTTTTCCCTTTCTGCTGTTTCTACCATTGAGAATGCAATGAGAAGCAGGTCATCTACAAACTGAAAAAGGGGTCCTGATCTAGAACTGGGCCACACAGCCACCCTGACCACAGACTTCCAGCATCTAGAACTGTAAGAAATTAATTTCTGTGGTTTACAAGCCAACCAGTTTTTGATATTATGCTATTGAAGCCTGACTAGACGAAGCATCCTAGCCTGGGCAGCCTACGGCCCTACACCTCTGGCACACACCTGGCTGTTCTTCCATTTGCTACCTTATATGACTCTGGCAATTTATCAGTGTAACGGGGACTAAGAAGTGGAATTGCTTTTCTGCCTCTCTCAGAGTTGGAGTATCTCTTGCTCTCTCTGACTGCCTGTGTAGATGGTCCTCTGTCTCAGCATTAAAGAACTGCAAAATCCACCCAAGGCTCCAAATTCTTTCCTTGTTTGCAAGAACTAACAATGAACCTACCTGGCCTGAGATGGATGCATGGCAAGTGGGTGTAGTTGGCAGGATACACAGATAGATATGGAGCCCTCTGAAGAGTCTGGGAGATATTGAGGGGTAGCCAGACATGAGCATATGGTACTTTTGTCAGCCTCCTTGTCCAGTGCCTTGTGCAAAATATAAGGGACCTTGGACAGGCATAGTGTCCTTGAGGCAGCATGAGCTATGGGATGGGTGTTTCTCACAGCGATATGAGAATCTATGTGGAAGGAGAAAGCCAAAGTCTGGAAGTGGCAGAGCAAGGTCCTGCAAGAAAGTGTGAAGTGGCTGGAGGAGGACACTGAAGATTATTGATCCTCAATCAAACCAAAGGTACCAGAGAGGCTCTAGAAAAGAGAGGGAGGTTGGCCCCTTGCTCCAGGTTTGCCCAGTGGTAAGAAAGAAGATGAGGCACCAGCAGCCCATGGCCCCAGGATGTCAGGCTTCTGGGCTGCTACAGATGACAGAACTCACAATGTATAGCCATACACCCAATTGAAACGGGTGGACTTGGGTAAACAGTTACATCAGAAACCAGAAGAGCCCTTGGCAGCCTGGTCGCTGCATTTGTGGGGCCTGGGAGTGGACGTAATTGTTTGCACGGCACAAGAGATGGAGAAACTGGCTTCAGTGACCTTGCACCCATGACTGAGACAGAAGCTGCAGGATAGCTGGTGGTGTGGCCAGGGTGATCAGACTCTGTTAGAATGATCAATGGCTGCTGTGCGAACAGTATGGGCCGATGTGGGAGATGTGCCACAAACCATGAGTAAATGGCAAATACATGCTGAGCTTGTGCAGGTACTTCGTGAACTTGGGATGTGGCAGGCCATGTTTACTGTAAACACTCATGGCCCTGATACGCGCTTTACTGCTGGAATAAGGGATTTGGTACTGCAAAATGTTCCATCATTCTCATTGGATTTCTTCATGACAATTCTGGCACCCCATATATGTGACGTTGGATAAATGACGTCATCACAATGGTAGCCAGCTTGGTTGAAGCTGAGAGCTCGCGCTCTCAGAAGGGAATACGGGTGGTGGTTAGGCAACTTAAAAGGATGCCAAAAAAGGCAAACCTTTTAGGGTAAGTAAGCCTCTTAAAGCCACCTGTGCCCAAATGTGGGTGGATTTACTGACATCGGGTATAGGTCACGCCAAAATAGATGCACCGCCCCATGCATACTTGTTAGCGTTAGGGAGATAATTGCAAGAGGACCAGCAGTGCACTCCCATAAGAAGACCGGCTGCAGTGAAGATGTTGAAAAAAAGCCTGAGGGGTGGGGTTTCAGGAAAATGAGTAAATCAGGCTATTTTTCACCTTCTGAAATGTTCTTTTCCACCAATCTGACATCTAGCAAACAACAGATGGCCTTGTATTTGCAACAATGTATCGGTTGTGTGGCTATGGGCACTTAACAATGTAAAGACAGTGGAGTTGCTATTCTGCCTCTTTCAGTGTGGGCGGCTCTCTTATTCTGTCTGCCTGTGTGTATGTGGGCCGGATCTCAGCATTACAAGACTGCAAAATCCACCCAAAGCTCCAAATTCTCTTCTCTTCTGTGGGAACTGATAATGAACCTACCTGACCTGGAATGGTTGCATGATGCAGAACAAACCTTCAATGGGGATGTAATTTCCCTTCCCCGGACATGAATGTTTAACTTTCATTCAGGCCACATCAATGCCAGATTTCAAGGGTTTTTAGAACAGAGCAATGGTCTTATTTGGAGATGTTGTTGCAGGCCATAAATGCGCAGAGTTAGAATCCCAAGACTGTGAATCATTATTAATAAGCACACTACAGAGCTGTGCCTTATTACTACAGAGCTGGTGAGATGACACGGATAACCCAGCTCCTCTTCCAAGATGCCCTCCTGAATTGCTATTCCAAATGGAGTTCTATTTGGAGAGTAAAAATATACCTTTTGAGATTTTATTTATTTTTAATGATGCTCCTGATATCCTCCTTTTATTGGTGATCTTCACCCCAATATCAAAATGGAATTTCTCCCTCTAAACACCATCTCTTTGATCCAACCAACAGATTAAGAAGGTATAGCAGTTTTTAAGGCCTATTACCTGAATGAACATCTGCCCAGCCTACTATTGTAACTAAAGAAGATATACTGAGAAGAAATGATACAATTCTGGAAGGATTGCATTTCTGACTGCAAACAAAATGGTGCTTGGAATTGGACTGATACAACCAAGGAGTGTCTAAGCTGCAGCTGGAAGAAGACACTTGAGAGTTCATTCGTGACTTCAAAAGACATGCTTTTACTAAGGATGAGACGCGAAAATCAGTAAGGCTGTGTGTTTGTGATGGCAAGAACTTTAACCTGGGTGTGCATGAGGGTGACATTGATGGTTGCTGAGGAATTGACTCTAGGAGCTGGTGGAACTGGAATAGGAATGCACAAAGGAGAGGCAGGAGAAAAGGAAATAGCAGAAGAAAAAGAAGAATCCCAAAGAAAACTCACGGTGAAAGGGTTAGCAGAAGACTGTGCAGACCTCAAAATAATTCCTTAAAAAGTTTAAAAATATGGACCTCAACACTGAAATGTTTTCATTATTAGAGAGGTCTGTTCATGGTTTATTATCTACTTATAAGCAAATCTATTGTGGAAAAAAAGAAGCAAACCAAATAAACCACCATATTTCTGAAGAGTGACACTTCTAGAAGAGCCTCAGGCAGGTCCTTCAGGACATATTCCAAAAGAAGGCACAGAGCTGACAGCTCCTGTTGCTGCCCCCGAAGACCCTTTAGTGGGTGGGCTGTAGAGCAAATGCAGTGAGAGTGATGCTCCCCACCCCGTGGAGATTTAGGCTAATGTTTTTTTTTAACAAAAAAGGTTAAAAAGTTTAAAAAATTTGAGATAGAAAAAACATAAAGTAAACATATAAAGAAAGAAGATATAAAAAGAGTCAAAAGTAGCACTATTTACAATAGCCAAGATATGGAAACAACCCAAATTCTCCAAAATAGACGAATGGATCAAAAAGTGTGGTATATATACACAATGGAATATTAATCACTGATCAAAAAAGACAAACTCATGCCATTTGCAACAACATGGATGGAGCAGGAAGGGATTATTCTAGCTGAAATAAGTCAGAAGGAAAAAGGGAAATATTAGATGGTCTCACTTTTATGTGGAATATAGAGAAACGAAACAAAACTTCAAGAAAAAATCAAAACTAGCAAATGACCATGGATGGCGGGGGGGTGGGGGGGGTGGGGGGGGTTGTGGGGAGGAAGGGAGGTCAAAACAGGAAGGGAAGACCAAAAGGAAATATGGTGAAGGTTCATGGGTGATATGGTAGTGGGAGAACTATGGAGACTACAGCGATGTAAGAAAAAAGTTACTTGATAAAAAAATAAACTTTGGAGAAAAGAGTGTAGAGATGATAGACAATGCTGTGAAACACACCAGCTTCCCATAAGAGAGCATTTAAAAGGAAAATAAAGGATTCCTTAATTTAAAAAGTACAAAAAGTAAAAAGTAAAAAAGTTACAGTAAGCTAAGGTTAACTAATTATTGAAGAAAAATAGTTTGAAAAATGTCTGTGCACAGTGTAAAGTCTACAATCTGTGATGTCTGAAGCTTTCACTTTCGCTCACTACTCTTTTGCTGACTAGGAGTCCTTACAGCTTATATATTGTAATCTTCCATACTGCATTTCTACTGCACCCTTTCTGTGCCTAGATGCATTTATAAATGCGCTGTGCAGGTTTGTGGCCTGGGAACAGCCCCGCCATGTCTCCGAGGCGTGGAGGGGGCTACACCATCTAGGCTTGCCTGCGTGGGTTTTATGATCTTCCCACGGAGGTGAAATCACCTAAAGACACATTCCGCAGACACTGTTTGGTAGTTAAAAATGTCTTTAGGTTGCTTCCATACCTTCATTAGAGGGGATCATACTCAGTGAAATAAGCCAGAAAGAAAGAGAAAAATATCGAATGGTTTCACTTATAACAGGACTATAGGGAGGCTGGGTG
>PVIJ01021165.1:0-19127 GCA_004024925.1 Scalopus aquaticus | reverse complement strand
GCAGACTGTGTGCACATTGAGGGCGCCCCCAGGGGAAGCGGGTGAGCTCAGGCTTTCCTCCAAGGGCAGCGTCCTCCTGCTCCACAGGGACAATGGTGTAACTTACTTGCAGAGTTGTCTCAACCTGAGGCAGGAGTGGGCTTCCCAGACTCAGTACTAGGGAGAATGAAGAGCTGTCCCCGGACCGTAAGTTCCTGGGTACGTCTGTCTCCCTGAGTTGCCAGGGAGTGGTTGCTACAAAGCAGAGCAGATGCAGGACAGGCAGAAGCATAATGAAGAAGGAAAGGGGGCCACAAAATTGGGAAAAGTGGGTCTAAGGGGTTTGGAAAGGAGCACCCACACTGCCCACCGCAGTCAGCAAGCCCTGACAACCCTGGACCCCTAGCATGTCCCGGCTGTGAGTTTCTCTCCATCACCACGGCCCTCTGAATCCCATCCTCCTCCAGGAATACTGGAGCACAGTCTCCACGGACCAGTTAGACCTTGTCCGTACCTCACTGAAAAAATCTTCCTTATGGCATTGTGCTGCAGTTTAACTAAAATCCATGCTCCTTATCTCATCCTGCCTCTGACCCCTCAGCTCATCTCCTCAGACCTGCTCACAGCTCCTGCCAAGAGCTCTCCTCTCTGTGCCTGGAGCATCCAGCCCCTCTCCTGCATTGCAGACTTGGCTGCCACCTTTGAGACCACAGCCTCCTGTCTGAGCTCCCCCCTCCTCACACAGACCCAGCCTGGCCGGCTTCTCAGAGACGCAGCCTGACAAGCCTCTCAGGGGCCCTCTGACACGCCTCTATTTTGTGCCCTGTTTCATTTGTCATTTATTTGTTCATTTCACTTACTGGTGTTCAAAATTGTCTTGCTTATTTATGTGTTGGCTAACGTATTTTCTGCTTTCCCGACTGGAATATGAGCTCCAGAGGGGAAGAGAGGGTGCCTCTCTTGTTCATGGTTACATCCTACACAGGCAGGTTCTAGCAGAGAGTATGTGAATTTTTAAGAGTTTATTTCATGAGGCACTATTTCCAGCATTGTGGGCAAAACAAAGGAAAAGAAAGGGCATTGAGATACCTGAGACCAGTAGCAGCAGCGGAGAGTTGTGAACGTAGAAGGGGCCTCAGCGGAGACTTGCTGGACTTAGACTGAGGGTGCATCTTCCAGAACGAGGTTCTATTTTCCATCACTACATAACAAATTACCTCAAAACTTACTGGCTTAAGACATCAGACATTTACCATTGTATAGTCTCTATAGGTCAGGAATTCAGGAGCAGCTTAGCAAGGGAGTTTAGTTTAGGGTCTGTCAAGACATTGACCAGGTATCAGGAAGCTTGATAGGATGGCAGACCCACTCCAGGTCGGCGCATCCCATAGTAATTGGCAGGGGACCTCTGTTCCTGCTTGAGAATCCTCACATCACGGCAGCCAGCTTATCCCAGAGCGGGCTATCTAAGAGAGCAAGACAGAAGCCACCCATCTTTCATGCTCTCACCTCAGAAGTCACTTCCATCAGTGCTGCCATATTCTATTGATGCGATGTGGGAAGATCCTACACAGGGCAAGAGAACAGGGAGGCCAGTGGCAGTGGGGACTCTCAGAGGGTGGCTGCCACACATGTTGATGAATAAATCCTGCCCTCTGATCTTGCTCCTAATTGTTCCCATTGGCTGAACCCGGTGGAGCAGGGGCAAGGGGGCCTGGTGATGCTGTTCGTATTGGTGAGCCTTCTGAACAAAGGGAAGGGCGGAGAGTAGGCTGGGAGAGGGAGTGAACAGAAACATCGCCCCCTTCCTCCTTGCTCTATGCTCCCCCCCTTCTCAGCATCTGGAGTATCATCTGGCAGGCAGTAGGCAGGACAATCAATATTTGATGAATGAACTTGTGACTGAAGGAAGGAAGCCTTTGGGTGCAGGGCGGTGGAGGTCTGTGCTTGCCAGGGTTCTGGGGGCAGCACACAACAGTGCCTGGGAAGTGAACAGGGCGGTGGGTGTCACCATCTGACAGTTGAGAGACAGCATGTCAAGGCTGTGAGCCCTCCTGAAGGGGCCTGCAGGTCTGCCTTGAGCTTCTTTGCTGACAGTTCAGTGAGTGTCTGTCCCATAGATTTTTCTTCAGGGCATCCCCTCAGCAGCCTGGGGCAGCCTGGGGCAATGTCACAGACAGCCATTCGGACTGCCTCAAGCCAGAAGAGAATTTATCCTTCTGGTTCTGAGGGATGTTGGGGGACCCAGAGGCAGCCAAGCTTGGAGAAGCACTAAAACTACGGAGGAAACTTGGGGCCTCCCTGGTGGCGCAGCGGTTAAGCACTGCGCTGTGGAGCTGTCGGCAGCAGCGATGCGAGTTCGACGCCCGGCCGGGGAGAATCCCACATGGCGCGGCAGACCTCTCCTGCCTCGCCCGCTGCTTCCCTCAGCAGTGTATTTCTGATCTGCCTGTTCTGCTCCCAACTCTGTCTCTGGTGAAGCCTCTCACCACTCCACACCTCTGGCCTGTACCCCAACTGTATGTATAAATAAATAAATCTTTAAAAAAAAAAAAAAATACTACGGAGGAAACACAGTGCAGACATGGCTGCATCCCTCCTCTCCTCTCCACAGGCCTCACTCTCCATTTGCTTTTCCTTTCATCAAGTGGCAGAACAAGGCTGCCAGTGGCACCCCAGTTTGCATAGCAGGGTTCATTCCTGGAGGAATGGGAGGTGTTTCTCCAACTCCGGATTCCAGAGAGAAGGTGGATTGGCAGCTCTCTGCCAGTGCCACTGGGGAACCAGCCAGCACCAGCTGTGGCTCAAGAGGAGAGTCTGGTCACACGAAGGGGCTGCTGGGGGCACCATTTTCCAAAGAAAATCCCCAGAGGGGATGGGCCAGTAGACTGGGGGGGAGGGGGGAGGGCGGGGCACACTGTGGAGCCAGAACTCCCTGGCCAGAGCTGTCACAGGTCAGGGCTGCTCTGCACCTGGAGGCAACTGTTTCTGGCCACACAAAAGCAGCACTTCCCCTTTCTCTCTCTCCTCCCTCCCCTTCTGTCTCTGTGGCTTTCCAGGCTTTTCCCCACCTTCTCATTTTACTCTTCTCTGGCTGGGCCTATTTCAGTCCTGTTCCCAGCAGGAGGGAGGTCTGGAAGGGACTTTGAAAAGAGAGTGGGGGTGGCGGGAATTAAATGGGTTTGCTGAAGGCTTTTCTGGTTGCAAATGATAGAAACACCCTGAACTAACCTAAGCGAAAGAAGAGGTTTATCAAATGGGCAGAGCAGTGTCCCTGTTAGGGACTAAAGAGCCCGAGGCTTCTCAGCCTCCCAGACGGGGAGGGGCTGGGCCTGTGCTGAGTTCCTCGCCCTGCGCACGGCTGCCCCCTCATGGCAGTGACGGCACATTGCAGCGGCTGCTTTGCTGCTGCTTCCCCTCTTTGTTTCTTTCTCTGAGGCCCGCTGCTGCCCAGACTAGGGGGTGGGGTTCAGGAGTGATGCTGTGCAGACCACCAGCCCCCACCCACTGGTCCTTCAAGTTTTTAAAGGGTTGCCATCTTGGCCACACGAGGAATGGGGGAGAGGAGGGGAGAGGGCATCTTTTACAAATGCCTGAGTTTCACCCCTTGCTGGAGGTGGCCAAGCGGCAGTGTTTTTGAAGCTGCTCGTGATTTCATCCTGCCAGAGGGTGGGGTGGAACCAGCTCTATTGGCATCATCTCCTCTGTCACCGTCCAGAACCCTCCCCTCAAGTTGGCCTCACCCCAGCCCCCACCACTACTGCCCTCCCTGAGCCTGAGCTGGCCAAGGCCTCCTTGGCTTCCCACTGGCCTCCATGGGTGTCTGCCCCCACAGACCTCTTCTCCTTGGTGCCCATGGCTCTGCTTACTCCTGCTTCTCTGAAGGTGCCTCCTGGCACCTTTTGGTGTCCTGTAAGTCTCTGCTCCTTTAATGTTGCAGCTCTTCCCCCTCAGCTCAGTCCCTGGCCAGGGGGTCAGTCAGAGGCTAAACAATGTCCAGCACTGTAAATCCAGTTGCATCTCACAGCCATACCATTAGGCTCAGCAAGAAACTCTAGGAATCAGATGTCGTCACAGGGGCTGCAAATGCAGTCGCCCAGAGGGACAGGTGACATTCAGTCCTCTCTCAGACACTTTATCTAAACCAATTCCATCCCATCTCGTACCTTCCCTTGCCTCTGAATCCCTGCTCAGATGTTTCACTTCTCTGGATACTCCACTCCCCTCCTCCCTCCCCTGCTCCTTCTCGACTTTCCATCTGTCCCGCCCCTGAGAGGAGCCTGTTTCCTCCTCTGTACTATGGGGCTAAAGAAAGAATGTACTGCTCCAAGGTACTGCTTGAGTTCCAAAATGTCCCAGTGTAATTTCTGTGCAGCAATCCAGGTGACCAGCAATAGTGGCTGGGGCCAAAGTGGTAGCCAGGGAGGCGGCGAGAAGTGGCCAGGCTGTGCCCAGATTGCCACCTGCCCACATGCCTGTCACACACCCCAGCCCCAAGCCCTTGCACAAGTTATTTCCTCCTCTAGGATGCCTGTGTTTCCTTTCTTCATCCAAAAATCTAACCCATCTGTCTTAAAAGCCCCATCAATTCTGAGTCTAGACAAAGGTAACCTTCCTGCTTTACCCTGACAGAGTTCTGCATGTTTTTGCTCTGCTCACAATACCACACAGCACTGATTTAGCCAGCATTCCTGGAGACCTTACTGTGTGCTCGGCTCTATTTAGAGGCTTTGCAAGTAGCATTCATTCCCTCACAGACTCTTCTGAGAGGTCAGTGTGGTTATCCATCTTCACAGAGGAGTGCTGGAGACACAGAGAGGTCAAGTGACTTGTACGGGGGCACACAGGAGGTTTGACCACAGTTTGACCCCAAGTGCATTCTCCTTGTCCACTGCAGGGGGGTCATACTAATCATCAAGCTGGTCTTCACTGAGCGCTCTCGGTGCCAGGCACTCTGTTGAGCAATGGACGTGGGCTCCTGGTTGAACCCACCCTGGCACGTCCTGGCTCGTGGCCCTTGGCTCTGGAGCATCTGGCAGGAGCACGCTCTTGCTGCTCACTCTTGGTCACTGTTGAACTGACCTCCCTTGAGACGAGTTGGGGTCTGCAGGACCTTCTGCTGTGTCTTTTAGCCAAACTGCATGAGTTTGCGAGGGCCGCCGTAACAACACACATGTCCTCTCAGCTTGGGGACAGGAAGTCCAAGATGAGTGTGTCAGCAGGGTTTGTATCTCCGAGGCCTCTCTCGTTGGCTTGTAGACAACCACCCCCTCCTCTGTCTTCACCTGGTCTTCCTGCTGTACGTGCCTATGTCCTAATACTGGATTGGACCTACCCAGTGACCTCATTTTACCTTAATTACCTCTGTAAAGGCCTTATCACCAGATAGAGTCACATCCAGAGAGATTGGGGATTGGAACTTTAGCCTAAAAACTTGGGCTGGGACACAGTTCAGCTTCTGGTACCCAGGGTCTCCAGGCAAATCCGATGAGCCGTACAGGCAATGTAAATGAATGAATTAGGCTGGGAAAGACTTGTCCCCTCATTTTTTTATTTTCTGACTTCTGACGTGGGTAAGAGACATGGTAAAAGACTTCACTTCCATCTTGACTATGTGAAATGTGAGAGCAAGGAGATTTGTTCACGTCTGTGTCCCCAGCTCCTGGAGCAAGTGTCTGGCACCTTGTCAGTGCTCAGTAAATATTTGTTGAGCAAGTAAATGAGCAAAATGGCCCTGGACACTAGGGAATGGCAGGAACCATGGTGAATTGTGGCTAACGATTGAGGTGGCATTCAACTTTAGTCAGTCGTCAGATCACCTGGAATCCAGACTTCTGTATAAATTTCAGTTTTTTTCAATAGCAACTAATTCACAGAAACTTAAAGCATCATGCAACTCAGTTTGCGACCTGCCGCTGCTATGGCACCTGCCCTAAACTAACAGAGCACACCTCCCTCAGCTCAGCCTGGGGGTGCTGTGCCCTTCCCACAGAGGCAGGAAGCTGGGGGTGGGGGTGTGGCTCCCCCACCTGCTTCACTGACCCAGGGACCCCCTGCCTGTGGTTGCCTCTGCAGGAAGGCGATGCACTGGGTGCCATGGAGAAGCTGTGTCGGCAGCTGACCTACCACCTCAGCCCCCACTCCCAGTGGAGGCGGCCCCGGGGGCTGGTGAAGAGGAAGCCGCAGGCCTGGTGAGTTCTGGTCTCCTGAGACCCATCCACCCTGCCCCCAGCCCAGCCTCCTTCTACAAAGCCAATCTAAGGCAAGTCTAAGCCAGGTGGGGCCTGTGGTGCAGAGTGCCCCCTCGAAGGGCAGTGGGGTAAAGGGAAGAGCTGGAACCAGATGGGGTTGCCTTGGAAGGCTGCCTGGACAAGGTGAGATTCCAGCATTCAGGGGTGACGGAACGCAGCCAGGAGGTGGGCACTAGCCATGAGAGATGCTGGCCACAGGGTCCTGGAGTAGAGTATGGACCCATTCAGATGGGTAGGTGGGGAGGACCTGAGGAGTTTCTAACTCTTGGTACACTGCATCCCCCAGTTCTCCTGGATATCCCCTAGGTAGACCCAGGCCCCAGCCATGTCCCTGGTACATGCAGCAGAGAGGACACTCAGTAACTTTGTGGCCCCCTAGAGAAGATTTGGGGAGGCGGAACGTGCAGGACATAGAAATTGTGGGCCGAGACCATAGGAAGCAAAGAGTTTGCAAAGAAGTCCAGCAGAGGGCCTCCCTGGTGGCACAACAGGTTAGGCACGGCACTGTGAAGCTATCCAGAGCCATTGCAGCACGAGTTTGACACCCGGCCTGGAGATTCCCGCATGGCACAGCAGACCTCTCCTGCCTCGCCCACTGCTCCCCTCAGCAGTGTACTTCAGTCAATCTGCCTGTTCTGCTCCCCACTCTGTCTCTGGTGAGTCCTCTCACCACCCCATACTTCTAGCCTACACCCCAGCTTGTATGCATAAATAAATAAATCTTTAAAAAAAAAAAAGAATTCTAGCAGAGTGATGGGTATGTGCAAAGGCCCTGAGGTTGGAAAGAGATTAGTGTGTCTTTGAACCAGTAGGGTAGCAGGGAGGCCTGCGTGGCTGAGGTGCAGAGCCAGAAGAGAGGCTTTCTGGAGGAGGAAGCACCCCAGCATTTCTTGCAAATGACAGTGGGCCCAGAGTGGCTTGCTTTCTGAAAGACTCCGGCAGGGCCTTGATGTTGCCACCACATCTTTCTGGGTCCTATAGCTGGAGAACTGCCTTCCCAATGAGGAGGAGCTCTGGCTGCTCTTACCCTTCCGGATCCCTCCCCCCAGATCTGCAATTGCAGTTGGATCCTGGGGAGGCCTACCTAGGTGGAGGAAGACTGAGGTTCTCAGGAAGCTAGCGCCAGAAGAGCCCATGTGTGGGAACCCAGCAGGACAGGTGGACCCATGGAACCTGGAATACCCCATACATAGAGACTGAGCTAGTTTAGGATTGGAAAGCTCGAATTTTGAGCTCTGCTAGAATCTAGGGGCCTCCTCTTGTCTCTCCTACACGCATGCACGCTCAGTCTGTTCTTGAGAAGTCTCACTCCCCTTTCTCATTGAATGAAATCCAAAGAGGGGGCCCCCCTGGTGGCGCAAGGAATTAAGTCTCAGCACTATGAAGCTATTGGCAACCACTGCAGCATGAGTTCCATCCCTGGCCAGGGAGCTTCCCACATGGCGCAGGAGACCTCTCCTGCCTCACCCACTGCTCCACTCAGCAGTGTACTTCAGTAGATTCACCTGTTCTGCTCCCCACTCTGTCTCTGGTGAATCCCCTCACCACCCCCACACCTCTGGCCAATACCCCAGCTCTTGTACACATAAATAAATAAATCTTTAAAGAAAATTAAGAAATCCAAAGAGGCCCTGTCTGGTCTGACCCCTCCCTCTTTCCCTCACCTCAGCCACACAGGCCTCCCTGCCACCCTACCGGTTCAAAGACACACCAACCTCTTTCCAACCTCAGGGCCTTTGCACATGTCCATCGCTCTGCTGGAATTCTTAGCAAACTCTCCTGATGGACGGCTTTCTTTTCCTTTATGTGTCAGCTCAAATGCCACCTCCTCAGACAAACCTTCCCCAAGTAGCCATCCCTCCCCTCCCCCACTCAAAACTGCACTTAAACTGCACTTTCTTATTTGTTGTATATCCCCTCTGGGGATAGACAGAGATGCTATGTATCTTGTTTACTGGTGCTTACGGCAGAACCTGGCACATAGTAGGCGTTTAACGAACATTGTTTAAAGCATTGAGGTAGGGGATGTTACTATTGCCCCTTGACTGGGCTGTGATCACCCAGTTGGTAAGTGCTGGGGCTGGATTCACCCCCCAAGCTGTTAACCACCACGCTACCTATTTCCCTGCTGTAATAAGTCTGTATTATTAATGGCACCGTAAGAATAACACCCAACATTAAATCATGCTGAACAAATAAATGCCAGGCAATGTTCCAAGCACTTTGATATCAGGCCTTAGGAGCTTTAGCTTCAAACTCCCTGAGATTGATCCCCATGAGAGGCGAGATGAGCAAACTTGAAGCTTCAGGAGACCCCAAGGGTAGGGACTTAGCCCCTTTGGCCAAGAGGATGCCTGCGCTGTCGCCCATGGGCTGCTGATATGCTCTTAAAGCTCTTAAAGCAGGTGGTGCCTACCTCCACCTGCCTCTCCTTCTACCTTCCAGGGTTAGGGCCTCAGGGCTTGCCCCGGGTACCTGGAAATGGGGCAGTCTGTTGCCAGGGCAAGAAGCAGGGGAAGGGGCCTCCCTGGTGGTGCAACCGGTTAAGCGCAGCACTGTGAAGCTATCCAGAGCCACTGCAGCATGAGTTCGATTACCCAGCCAGGGAGCTTCCCCCATGGCACAGCAGACCTCTCCTGACTCGCCCGCTGCTCCCCTCAGATCTGCCAGTTCTGCTCGCCACTCTGTCTCTCTCCTCTGACGCCCCACACCTCTGGCCTACACCCCAGCTTGTATGCAAAAATAAATAAATCTTAAAAAAAAAAAAAAAAGCAGGGGAAGGAAAGAAAGGAGTGGCCAATAGCACCTGGAAGCATTCAGCTTGCAGGAGTCAGCAAGGAGCCTCTGTGCCCTGCACACTTCCCTGCCTGCTGTGCCCCAGACCTCTCCATGAGGCCCCTAGCTGGTGGAGAGGGTGGTCTGGAGAGGAGTTTTAGACATCTTTTGCCACTCTTGGGGAAGGAGGAAGCCCAGCCCAAGCGATTCATGACAGAGCGTGAATCATGAAGATTTGACAGAGCAAATATTTGTCACTTACCTATACAAGACACTTTTCTAAATGCTTTATTTACATTAATCATTTTACCTAACAACCCTATGGTACTCAGCTCCATTTTCCAGACAAGCATCTGAGGCTGAAAGAAATTAGGAACAAACTAAAGGTCATACAAGTAGGAAGAAAAGAATTAAGATGCAAACCCAGCTGTTTTGGCCCCAGAATGTACCCTTATAGTAAGTGCAAACACTGGGCCTTTCAGTTGTGGTCCCTCAGTCTGACCAGGTGGCCCCAGCCAAACTGAGATGTGGAGTGACATCAGGGAACCAGAAGTCCCTGGTTTCTCCTATCCCTGGAGTCACAGCTGAGCAGAGGCTGATGTGGTGGCCACTGCTGCCACTGGGAAACAGGCCTGCCCCACTTGCTTGAAACTTGCTTGTCCCTTCTCCCCTTCAGCCTCAAAGCCGTCTTGGCTGGGAGCCCTGCAGACAACACAGTGGACCTGTCTGGCATCCCACTGACCTCCCGTGACCTGGAGCGGGTGACCAGCTACCTGCAGCGCTGCGGGGAGCAGGTGGATAGCGTGGAGCTGGGCTTCACAGGCCTCACGGACGACATGGTCCTACAGCTGCTGCCGGCACTCAGCACACTGCCCCGCCTCACCACACTGGCGCTCAACGGCAACCGGCTGACCCGGGCTCTGCTGCGAGACCTCACTGACACCCTCAAGGACCCCAGCAAGTTCCCCAATGTCACATGGATTGACCTGGGCAACAACGTGGACATCTTCTCATTGCCCCAGCCCTTCCTACTCAGCCTGCGCAAACGCTCCCCAAAGCAAGGCCACCTACCCACCATCCTAGAGCTGGGCGAGGGCCCAGGTGGTGGGGAGGAGGCCCGGGATGACACAGTGGGCCAGGAGGACCCTGGGGGAGGCCCTCTGGTCCTAGCCCAAGACCACAAGGGCAGGGAGGCTACAGATGCAGTTCAGACGTGACATGCAGAGTCCTTGTGGGGAAGGATGGCTAAAGGAGGCCCTTAAGGGCCCCGAGAAGGGGGTCAGGCCTAAAATTGGCCTGGGAGACCCCACCCATGAGAAGCCAGATTGTAGCATCTGGAAAAGGGGGTGCTGTGTAATACCCCTTAGTCCTCTTCATCTCCCCTTGTCAATCTGTTTATCTGACGTCTGGCTCCTGCAGCCATTCCTGGCTCAAGAGGTATTCCCCCCCAGTCTCCCCAAACTTGGTGCAGTAGAGATGCTTGAAGCTTGAGCTAAAGTGAAAGGTGTGTGGATGAGGTTCTACATAATCTGGGACTCTCCCACTACCTTGTTCAATTCAGGGTAGCAAGCTCCAGCCAGATGCCATGTACCCTGTCAGGTTGGCTCACTCCTGGCTGCCAGAGGCCCTGGAGGCCATCCCCACCCTGGACTGAAGGTTGTCTACCTCCTCCCTTGTGGACTCCAAACTAGTTCCTAACCTGGGTCTCCACTTCTGAGGTCCACCCCTCAATCTACTGTTCTAGCAACTGCCCATGGGACCAGTCATCAACCTGTATATCCTTCAATAAAGCATCCTAGGTACCTGGGGCAAATGGGGTGCCCACTCAAACCCCACACCCCATCACTCCCAAGTACTGCCAGACCTTATGTGGGTGTGAGCCCTACTTCTAGGATTTTTAGTACTCTTCCACAAAGTTCCTTGTAGAATCACAAGTAGCGCTTGGTACTTTTAACACATTCCCATTAAACCTACCATCAGACTAAAAAATTCAGGACGATGTAGATAAAGCGAACACTTCAAACTCTTGGCAGAACTACTGCCTCAAAGGAAGACAGATGGGAACTATAAACTAGAGGCTTCCAAGGGGAACCAATCATTGAGCCAGAAAAATCCAGGTGCCCAAAATTGTTGATCCAGTACCCTCAAGCAAACAGCAGAGGGGGCTGGAGAGGCAGAGTCAGGCCGGGCAGCAAGATCCCAACTCAAAAAATGGGGGGGGTTGGTAGTCAGATTGAACCTTGTTGGCAAGACATGTTAAGTAAATCAAAAAGACTGCCTTGAGTACTGTGGAATCTCTGCTCTCTTGAGGTGAAGAGGGCTTAAACTGACCATAGGGGAGTTGATTGCTAATGCCTGCCTAGACTGCTATTATCTGACAGCAGTTATCAAATTTAACGTTTTTTCCACAAATACATTTTTAAGAACCAATACCAAAGACTGTCCTTTATTATAGTATTAAGTTTATGGAAATAGCATGGGGACATTGATTTCCAGAGGAAATAAGTTTCCAGCTTCCAAAACTCAGGCCTGTGGTCACTTTACATAATACTGAGAGGTAGAGAAGCTCCTGTTGCACAAGGAGCACTAGAAAAATTTGTGAATTTTCATTGTCCAAACTGATGGTGGCTACTGATCCTTGAGACTTCAACTGCTCCTTCCTGTAGCATGGGTGGCCATCCTCTGTCAAAGTAGCCTGCAAAGACACTAAGTTTCAGTTTCACTTCCTACAGCAACCAACAGTCATTCACAGCATTGAAGGTATCTTCAGAAAACCTTAGGTTCACCACTATACAATCTGCCGGTAATTCCAGCTTGTTTAGGTGAGTTCATCATTGGATAGCCTTTTCTTCAGTCTTAACAAAAGTAGCTTATTTATTCCACCACAGGGGTCAGTGTCCAGTTCAAATCTTACCTCTTAGTTTGTTGAGCTGCTGTCCTTCCTTCCCAACTCAAAAATCTGCACTACTCATCACCACTCTCCAGCATTTAAAACCTGGAAGGGGGCAGAACCCTACTATCAGCAAATGTTTAAAAAACTGCTCTGATTATGACTAATCTGAAGAATCCTAATCTGAGCCCATAATCTGTCCTACTTTCTCCGATGTAATACCCATTTAGTCACATTTTAAATGCCAGAAATCTAAGGCTAACAACCTTAAAGGACAAGGGAAAACTACATCTCAGCAAAAACACCCTTTGTTCTGGATTATACAGCCATGGGTCAAAGTGAGAACTCCACTCGCAACAATGAACTTAAATCTGTTATCAGAGATACTGTCAATAAAGATCTGACATTATAGTTATGTCTCTGCTTACCCCACAGTAGGTCAATGCTCCTTGCTTTTTCAAATTATCACATACTGGCAATCCTTCACTAACATGAGACCTGGATAAATAGAAAAATTATGGGTCACTGTTCAAAGTAGGTTATTCTTGGGGGCCAGCAACTGGTGGAGACTTGACTGCAGTCAGCCAGGAATTGTTATCGTCAGTTATCGCTTCTGACGGCACTTCCTATTAGTGATTTCATCACAACAGTCAAGCACTTGACAACTCACTCCCCTGTTCAGCTCCAGACGAAGGCACTAGGAATTAAGCTAAATTACAATAAAAACGAATGTTTTAATGCAGTATGTTTTTGCAAACTGTTTTAAGTACAGGTAAGAAGCAGCCAGCTCCAGCTTTCACTTAAGGTTCCATGCTTTGTAGTGAGGCAGTATATAATCATGCCGAATATATGAAAATTACAACTATAAATCAGCCAATGTTAAGTTACAAAAAAAAAAGATGCAAATTAAACCTTAAGTAGACTAAGTCTTACCTCAGGGTGGGATGTTGCTCCCCTCAGTATTCTGCAGTGGGCCTCCCATCTGAAACAACAACATACATTCAGGAGATCCTGGCAGTTGAGGTTCTACTAAACCGTCGAGGTTTCAGTGACTGCTGTCAGACAAATACAAAAGTCGTCAGTTATCGCTTCTGACGGCACTTCCTAATATTATTATCATCATGACAGTCGAGTAAGTTCTTTTGTGGTTGTATTACAAAGCACCCACGTGTACGACCACAGGGTGGAGGCAGATCCCCACTTACCCCGTTCTCTCTCATTTGCGCACTACTCTTAGCAGCCCAGGAAAACCGAGACCCGGGTTCCAGGAACCTCCGGTTCCTGAGTTGGCGGCGGCCCTGCAAGACAAACATACGCGCGCTCCGTTTGTCTTGGCCCAGCGTGGTCTCCGAGACTCTCCAAGACATAGTCAGTGCCCGCCCTGACGACCACGTGGGTGCTGGCGCCGGGAAACCTGCCATTACGACAGCCAACTTCCGTGCTAAAGTGAAGTTTCCCGAAAACCTCTACCCAGAAATCACAATCACTGTACTCCACCTGCCCTTGCCGCAGGCCACTAGTCGCAGACAACAAAACAACGTACCCGCACCGCACCCACTACAGCAAAGGAAGGAGTTAGCTGCGGCCCTGGCCCTTAAGGGGGTGGAATATTCCATCTGTCACAGAGGAGAGGGTGATACTTGCTAAGACTCACGGGAACTTCCGGCCCGAGTAACGACAGACTATGCCTCTTCATCCATAGACTTCCCCCTTCTTTAGAGATCATGGTCTCTCCCATATCCCCGGGAATTCTGGGTCACTAGGAGGGCGGCAAGTTCCAGGGCGCCTGCGCGCGGATTTCTTGGTGCAGTTACCGGTGTGAGGATCCCGCCTCCGCTGCGCCTTAGCTGGGTGTCCTTGAGCAAAACCTCGTCCTTGACGAACTTTTGATTGCTTATCTGGAAAGTGGAGACTGCGGTGCTGCAGAAACTTCTGAAGATAACATCAGCTGATACACTTGAAACCCTGTAGAGCTTTTGCACGCAGCGAGAATTCATAAATACTGGCTGCTCCTAATTGTAAGAAACGTGGGTAGGCTCTCACCCCACAACTACTTAATAATATCCACGAAACGTCTCAGACCCCTGTAGTTGACAACACTCATGTTTACTCCAGAATCACCTTTAAGGAGCTAAGTTCACCTTATCTGGATCCACTAACTCTCCTCCCTGATTTCTCAGGGCTCCACCTTCAGTACCCCACTCTCAGCAGCGATGGAACCCTCGCTTTGCTAGCGCTTTCCTTTCAGCATATGAACATGCTCAGGTCTTTCCCACTTAAGTGTTCATCCCACGTATACACATTTTCTAAATACATCAAGGGAGGGATTCGTTTTGACTGGATAAAACTAGAAAGGCTATAGCAAAGCAATAATTTTTGATTGGCATTAGAAATAAATGTAGGCTTTTAATTGTTGAGGGGGTTGGGAGGCTCCCAAGGAGAGCCAAGTCAAGAGGTCAAACAGGTGGTTCATTAGCTTACCTGAAGAATTTAGTGAAAGCAGGAGCGTGGAGGACAGCCAGGGTATGAATGAAGGTAGTGGTGTCTGGGAATGCTTGGGCAAAACTGTGGAGCCTGGGGCTACCAACTCGGGTATCCCACGGGCACTGGGGAGTCTCTCAAGACTTCTGGGCACAGGAGTAGTATTTCCCTTTTGTTTAGGAAGGCCCTTCCGGCAGCCCTGCTGAGAACAGCTTGGAAAGGAGCCTAGTGGTGGAAGAGCTTGAGCAGGAAGCCTAGTGGTAAGAGAAAACAGTAATCCAGAGTCTGAACTAAGCCCAGGATCTCAAAGGCTTTGAGAAACATCTTGGAAGTGGCTTTAAAGGGTTTCCGGGAGCTATGTTAGAGGGTATGTACCCACATCCACCAGCACACATCTGCCCTGACAGCAGGCACAGCACCTCAGTCAGCTGCCTGCACCCAGGAGAGGACAGCCCTGAGGCTGGGGGTGGTGGGTGAGGGTCTCCTATTCCCATGCAAGGACGAGAAAGGCACAGACACCGATATATGTCCACAGAGATATGCAGATGTCAATTTTCTCAAAGGCCCATTAATTTTGCACAAATCATATTTCCAGGAAACTTAGTCATGAGAAAATATATTTGAAAATATATTTGCCATCAAAGTTCCCTGGGGTCCCAGAGCCAGCAATTATAGCTGGAAAGATTTCCCTGTTGTGTGTTGCCCTCCTTATGCATCTGGGTCATCAGCGGGACTCCAGGAGCTGGAGAGACAGGTGGTCTTCCTCCAAGGCACTGTCCTCTCCACGTTGGGAGTCCAGGGAAGGAGCCTTCATGGTGCCTGTAAACAGATGAAGAGCACTGTAGCTTGGTCCTTGGGCTTTGTCCCCAGAAGGCAGGAGCCAGGGAAATAGAGGCCACAGCCATGAAATTACATTATGCTTTGTAGACAGCAGGCAATCCTGGAGTTGCACTTAAAGGTCCTGGAGGTAATAGGCTTTTTGTGTTAGAAACCAGAACACCTGAGGCTTGCTGCGTACAGGCAGCACCAGGTGAAGGGAGGTGGGTAGAAACTCAAGGTCTCCCACCTGCATGAGGAGGTGGTAGGGTTATATACATCTTACCTGCTAGGGCACCCCCCACCGAGCTCTTTTCATGGGGGATGTTGAGTTGGAGGCCTCAGCAGGCAGTGTGGAGTTGGATGTGGAATACCTGAGGCAAGGTAACTTTCAGAGAGTTGTAGTGAAGTGACAGGGTGGCAGGACTCAGGGGAAAAGAGACACAAAGAGAAGGTGGGTTTGTGAGGGCCACAGGCAGGGACCCAGGGTCCTGGGAAACCAGCAGGCTTTGGAGCAGGATTCCAGGGACCATGGATTTATGGTCGTGGCCACAGACACAAGCAAGTAGAGTTTGTTAGAAAGAGAAAAAGAGTAAGAGGATTAATGGAAAGACCTGAGGTGAGAGCTAGTGAAAATTCCACAAATGGCATGCAATGGAGAGTGCTAATCCTGAGAACAGGCCTCTGAGAGATGGGAGGAAGGAGTGGGTCTTGGTGGGAAGCAGCAGGAGGAGCTATCACTACACTGAAATGGAGGGGATGCAGGCCATGCGGGTCTGGCTGGGGGGTGGTAGGAAGGGGGTGAGCATAGGAAGTGGCTTCTCAGAGATATGGGGGCTGGGGGCTTGTGTAATGGGGGGAGTTTGTGGTAAGCAAGGCTGGCCCACCAGCACAGAGCCAGTGTGGACCCAGGAAGATGGCCGCCCATGCTGTGAGCTGGGTAAGAGGCCTTCCCTATCCCACTACTGGGTCCTCACAGCTCAGGCCTGCTACCCCAGAACAAACTGCATGGGCAAAGGATGCAAGTGATAGGAATCCAGCCAGGGGGAGGAGATAGGGAGAAAGAAAGTGAGAGATAAGGACAAGACCAAGGCTGGTCTGGAGGAAACCGTGATCACCCTGGAGGATGTCTAAAAACCAGCCAGCAAGGAGGTGGGGTGGAAAGGAAAGGAGGGAAGGATCATTTTAAGGGGGGCAATCCCTTTAAAAGGAGCTTCATAGAATGGATCTGGGAAGTGCCACCAGGGAGTTCTGTCCCAGACTCCCCATGGCTATATGACCAAGCACATGCACATGCGTGCATACACACACACACACACACACACACACACACACACACTCACACACTCACTGCACCAGGGCAGTAGCCACTATGACTACTCACCAGGGACATCTGGCCCCGATGGCTCTTCACATACCGTGGGCAGTGTCTTCTCCCAGGAAGCCCAGTTCACTTCTTCCACCCTGAAAGTAAAAGAGCAGCCAAGATTCCAGGAAAGTGCTGCAACCTAATTTACCCCCAGGAGCGGGATCTGGCCCCCACTGGGTAGACACAGGGACACGAGAAGGATGGCATCTTTCCGCCCTTCACAGGACACCGGGACACCCACCATCCCACCTGAGTCCTGTCCTTGCTGCTATCAGCCTGTGACCCCCTGGGCCTGGAATCAGCCTGAAGGAAGGGACATTTGTCCCTTCCGGCTGTTCATAGTAACCTGCGTTGCCCAGAACATCCAGAGAAGAATTCAGATCAAGTGTATTTTTGGTTTCCCAGGTTCTGGGGCCCTTTTGTGACTACTCCACATCCTAAGACCCTCCTCTCTCCTTGCAACTGCTATCTCATGCAAGTGGGTTTCTGGCATTTGTACCAGTATCCTTCTCCCACTGCCCAGGCCTTCCCGGGCATGGAAGAGTTTGTTCTCCATGGACAAGGTGGTAGCCTTGTAGTGAGGCTGGGGAAGTTGGGAGGGCAAAGCAGACCCTGCAGGGCAAGGCTGATGTGCTGTAACCCAAGGGTCCCTCTGGCATCCTGGCTCCTCACTGTACCCCAGATCAGGAGGTCAGTGACCACCAAGGCCAGTTTAAGCGAGTGAGACAGGCAGAAAGACATGAGGTGGCAGCCCCTGTCCCACGTGATCTAGCATCTTGGACCTCACCCGCCCAGGACAGAGTCTCCTGGCATTCTAGGGCCTGCCTTTCCCACAATACTGGCTCCAGGCACCCTCACACACCTGAAGCACCAGCGCTCATCGGGGCTGCCATCTGCCCTGGTGCCAACTCTCAGCAACACACCTGCCCGCTGCTTCTTCCTCCTGCACCACCAGTAGCCATTCTCCATCTCCAGAATGGAGATAGCTTTCTGGAAACAGAAAACATGAGATTGAGTTGCCAGGGAGATGCACCATGGCACCTTTACAGCATGTGGATTTGGACCTAGCTCCAAAATTTTACAACTGGTGTACTATTGGACCCTCAACCCTTCTAGAACTCAATTTCCCCACTTCAGACTGAGGATTATGTACCTCAGGCAGTTACTGGGAAGTCAGTACATGATGAGTGCTCAACAATTACAAGTTCCAGAATTGCACACCACCAGGTATGGGCTTCATTTGCTCCACACTCATGCCTGCCCACTGGCATGCAGGTGAGTTAGGTGGGGCTTGGAGCTTTGCAGGTGAGGACACAGAGGCTCAGAGAAGATAAAGGGCTTGTGCAAGGTTAACAATGAATTGGCAACAGACTCCTGTGTGCCAGCCTGCTGTGCCAGGCTCTCCCTGCAGCAATTGCCCAGACTCTCCCCAACCCTCAGAGAGGAAAAAGTAGCTATTGCCGTCACTATTAGGGATGTCTGTACTCCCAGATCCCCAAAGCTGGACCAAGCCAAGGATTTCACATCTGGCTTGCCTTGCCCACCAAACTGACCCCATTTAACATCAAATAGAAGAGTCATGAGGCCCTTTATCTTGTTCTAGAACTGAGCCTGACAGATGGAAGTTCAGAGAAGATAAGGAGAGCCTCCATGTCCTCACCTGCAAAATTTCTAGGGTGGGCACCCAAGAAATATTTGATGATGGTAACATGTACATTGAGCCCCTACAATGTGCTAAGCACTGTCCTGAGGGTTTAGATCTGAGCTCATCTGATCCTTGCAACAGCCCAATGACAGAAGGGATGGTGAGGGAGACACCAAGAAGGGTGAAGCCACCCAGGGCCCAAGCCTGGGCCCAGCTGGGTCCTGCACACTCCTCTCTGGACCCAAACTTGGGGAGGGGGAGGAGAGCTTCCCTAGGCACCTGCAGCTTCCAGATGCTCCAGCTGTCGTTGGCCACGTTGCTGACAGTCTCACTCATGAGGGCGATGAGCATGTTGAGCAGCAGGATGTAGGTGAGCAGCACGTAGGTCAGCAGCAGCAGCAGCACCACCCCACGGAAGCGCAGCTGGTCCTGGAAGGCCAGCTCACCCATGCCGATGGTGAATTTGAAGAGCTCCAAGGCGGCATCCAGAATGCCCCCATACGGGACTGAGCTGCCCTCTTCATCCTCCTGCCCTGCTCTGGACTGCGCTGCCTCTGTAACATTGGGGCCTGCGGGGACCTCAGGGTCCCGGGCCTCCCGGCTCAGGCTCACCAGGGCTGCAGGAGGGAGATAGAGATGTCTTGAGCCTGGGGCGATTAGTGGGCAGCCTCAGGGGTGTCCAGGGTAGCAAGGGCTGGGCAAGGGGCCTTTACCTACAGCGAAGCCGAAAAGGAAGACTAAGTAGACCAGAAGGAAGCGGAGCAGGTCCCGCAGGATGACCTGGAACACAGGTGCCCCGCAGCCAGGCTGAATGGCTCGGCCACAAGGCATGACCCCAGACCCCTGCCTTGACCTCAAGCATGGGTTCCCAAGTACACCACACACACACACACACACACACACACACACACACACACACAC
>PVIJ01021164.1:0-19127 GCA_004024925.1 Scalopus aquaticus | reverse complement strand
CTAAAAAAAAAAAAAAAGAAGTACTACCTCAGGGCCTCCCTGGTGGTGCAAGGGATTAAGTCTCAGCCTATGAAGCTATCTGCAGCCACTGCAGCACAATTTCAATCCCGGGCCAGGGAGCTTCCCACATGGTGCAGCAGACCTCTCCTGTCTCGCCCGCTGCTCCCCTCAGCAGTGTACTTCAGTCGATCTGCCTGTTCTGCTCCCCACTCTGTCTCTGGTGAATCCTCTCACCACCCCCAACCCTTCATGCCCCCCCCAGCTCTTGTATGCATAAATAAATAAACCTTAAGAAAAAAAAAGTACTACCTCGACTCAAAGGCCCGTGTCCTCCTTCCTGTGATTTTGAGCAAGTCACAGCCTCTCTGTGCCTCAGCTCCACATCTGTGAAATGGACGTATTTACAACAGTGCCTGCGTTCCACGGAGGACGCACAGATCACGGAGGAGTTGGACATGGGTATCAGCTTCACCGTAGGGAGGGGCCGAGCCTCCAGCTCCTACCGTCCCATCCCAGGCCACAAGAGGTCCCTCGGGAACACTGAGTCACAGGCCTCTGACATGCCTCACCCGCCTACAGGGTCCATAGTCTGCTTCAGCCCGAGGAGATGTTTTCTTACTCTTATCTCAGTCTCCTTCCCCCCAGTTCCTTCTTTTTCCTCCCAAGCATAGGTATTAGGTATGCTCCAGGCTTTATGAAAATACAAACAAATCGGAATGAATATTCTATTCCCTGGGCTAATACACAAGTCTGATGTGATCTCTGCCTGACTTGCCCTTTCAGGTAAGCTGCCTCGGTGATCCTTCCTGTCACCACCCTCCACAGGGGCCCTTGGCCTCAGGACAAAAGTCAAAGTCCTTCCCTGGTTTCATCCTCTATGCTCTGTCCCTCCCCCGTACCTCACCTTCCCCTCCAGGACACACAGACACCACGCGGTACCTTTGCCCCATCACCCCTGGTTTGCTTTTTTTTAAAGTTTTGTGTAGAAGAACTGGGGTGTAGGCCAGAGGTGTGTGGGGGTGAGAGGATTCACCAGAGACAGAGTGGGGAGCAGAACAGGCAGATGGACTGAAGTACACTGCTGAGGGGAGCAGTGGGCAAGGCAGGAGAGTTCTGTTGCGCCATGTGGGAAGCTCCCTGGCCGGGGATCAAACTCAGGCCGCAGCAGTGATAGTGCTGAGACTTAACCTCTAGGCTACCAGGGAGGCCCCCACCCCTCATCTAGATGTAATCTCAGAGAGCACCTTCTCTAAACAGGCACCCTCAGTCACTAATTTATCATCCCGATTTATTTTCTCCATAGAATGTATTACAACCTAATTATCCAGTTTACTTTATTGCTTGTCTATCCTCCCCCACCTTGAGAATATCAGCTCCTCCCTTGCCTGGAGCTTGGCTAGATTCCTAAAGCCTAGCACAGCGCCTGGCACACGAAAGACGCTTGCGCGATAACAGTGCCCCCTAGAGGTCACATTCTTTCTCTCCTCCCACAGTTACCCTCCTCGTATGGAAGTGATGCCTCAGCGCCCCCTAGAGGTTGTGAGAGCTGTTTTAAAATTACACTGTGGTGGTCAGTTACTCCAGGGATGGTCAGTGGCATTTAACTAATCGCTGGCTCCAGAGGTAGCTATCACAAAGTGCTCGTCCATCTTTATATTTGATCAACACCAGGGCCTCCCTGGTGGCGCAGCGGTTACACTGCACTGTGGAGCTGTCGGCAGAGGCGACTCGAGTTCGTGAGTTTGACTCCCGGCAGGGGAGATTCCCACATGGCACGGCAGACCTCTTCTGCCTCTCCCGCTGCTCTGCTCAGCAGTGTGTTCCCGTCGATCTGCCTGTGCTGCTCCCCACTTTGTCTCTGGTGAACCCTCTCGCCGCCGCACGCCTCTGGCCTGTACCCCAGCTTGTATGCATCAGTAAATAAATCTTTAAAAAACAAACAAACATGATAAGCCTTAGAAACTGACTTGCATTGGGCATCCCTGGTGGTGCAATGCATTAAGTCACAGCACTATGAAGCTATACAGAGCCACTGCAGCACGAGTTCAATACCTGGCCAGGGAGCTGACCCTCATGGAGCAGCAGACCTCTCACGTCTCACCCGCTGGCCCCCTCAGCAGTGTATTTCAGTCAATGCCTGTTCTGCTCCCCGCTGTCTCTGCTGATTCCTCTCACTGCCTACACCCAGCTTGTATGCATAAATAAATAAATCTTAAAAAAAAGAAATAGACTTGCATTGATGATATGATTGGTATTCACAATTGACTAGCCTATTTCAGAAATTCTTCTGGCCCTTGTAATAAACAGTCAAGAAGGCTCTTAGCAAAGGGATTATCACGGCTGACATACGATCAGCCTAGAAAAATCAATATCACTTCACCAACACTGTAATAACCAATTAAACCCTAATTTTAAAAATTGTGTGACTCTCAAAAGCAGCAAAACCTTAGGTTATCTAACAACTTAATCAAAGATCGTAAGACCTTGATAGAAAAAAACCTTAAACTGCCAATAAAAGATATGGAAGCTAATCTGAAAAAATGAGAGCACCATGCCCTTGGACAGGATATCTTAATATTATCCTCACGTCGGTCCTCTCCAAATTGGTCAATCAATTCAAAGCAATCTCAATCAAAATTCCAAGTAGATTTTTGGAGACACTTGATGAACTTATTTTAAGATGTGTAAGCATAAAGGTATACAAGTCAACATTCGGTATATAAGTCAACATTCAAAAATGAAAGAGGGGAGGGCTTCTCTAACAAATATTGACAGGTCACAGTAATGCTTATCACAAGTAGTTATGTCAATAATGCTTATTTGAGCCTCCCTGGTGGTGCAACGGGTTAAGTCTCAGCACTATGAAACTATCCTCAGTCACTGCAGCACAAGTTTGATCCCCGGCCAGGGAACTTCCCACATGGCGCAGCAGACCTCTCCTGTCTCCCCCGCTGCTCCCCTCAGCAGTGTATTTCAATAAATCTGCCTGTTCTGCTCCCCACTCTGTCTCTGGTGAATCCTCTCACCCCCTGCCCGATACCTCTGGCCTATACCCCAGTTCTTCTATGCATAAATAAATAAAAATAAATCTTAAAAAAAAGACTTGGGGTTTCTGGGGCAGCAGATTGTGGGGATGTAGATGTAAGAGGAACACAGGATCAATAAAGGCTACTTGATGAGATTTGTTTTGTAGATTCCTCTAGCGCATTCTATCCCTGAGCTGGGAAGGTCCAGCGTTGTCCCTGTGGCTAACTTCTGTCCTTTTGGGGGAAAGTGGGAAGGAACAATTTTAGGGATTTATGTCCCCCCACCCCACGCTCCCCCTAGGGGCAACAGGCCACCTCCAGCTGCCGCACTGCAAGTGACACTCTCTCGACATCTTCAGCACCTCCCTTGCCAACGGTGTAAGAAGGTCTGGGATGCTACCTAGAGCACAAGAGCTGGGTCACAGGTCAAGTGCACGCAGAGTCTTCACATAGCTTCCCAGAGAGCTCCCTGGACACTGTGGCCAGATGAAAGAGCATATAAGGAAACTGATTTCACAAACTGATCTTTCTGAGGCCAGAAGCTATAAACAAGAGTCAAGACCAAAATTTCTAAATAAAGACTGAAAACCCTTCGAACACTAAACAATCATTTGTATTCATTCATCCGTTCAGTTTATTCCCATTCTGGGCCCTGAGTGGCTGGGCCTTGTCCTGCAGCTGAGGGTGCAAGGCGGGGCCTGCCCTGAACGGGACGCCGCCCTCCTGGTCACTCACATTCCATGACAGATTTTTGATCAAGCTGCCGTTAAAAAGTATGGATTTGGGGCATGTGGCCTAGGGGTCAAGTCTCAGCGCTATCACCACTACAGTGAGTTCGATCCCCAGCCAGGGAGCTTCCCACATGGCGCAGCAGACCTCTCCTGTCTCGCCCGCTGCTCCCCTCAGCAGTGTATTTCAGTAGATCCACCTGTTCTGCTCCCCACTTGTCTCTGGTGAGTCCTCTCACGCCCCCGCACCTCTGGCCTACACCCTAGTTCTTCTACCAAAAAAAAAAAAAATGGCTCCCTTAGATCCCCGTCCTCCTAGTCTTGCTTGTCACACCCTCGACTCCTCACCTGTGCGCACCTCGGTGCTTGTGGCTGAAGGAAACAGTTCTCACTGCCCCTCCCGGAGCCTCAGCCCGTACCTGGGCACCTGCCACTCCCCTCATCTGGGTACCGACTCACGTGCCCTGTTCCAATGAGGCCCCTCTGTTCTCTCTCCGGTGCTTGCTCTCTGCTTTTCCATTCACTGAAGTCACTGGCAGCAACCATCTGGATGTCCCAACTCCTGGCATCTCTTCCACGTACACCTCCTCACGGTCCTGAGACGGGGATTCCGCTGTCCCAAAGGCTGCCCCAAAGGCTGGCCCCCCGCCGGCCGCTCTTTGCCCATTTCCCCCTAGTCTTGGGCAGAGCCAGGCGATTCTCCCCGCCCCTGCAGGCCAAGCTGCTTCCCTAACTGGGGAGCCCTGCACGCGTGCAAATGTGTTGGAGCTTCTTCCAGCTTAAATCCACACACGAAACAAAATTCTCTTCAAAAAACCTCCTTCAACCTTGTCGCTTTGTTCCCTTTACAGCATAATTTCTCACAGGTGTGCAAACCTCTTCTACATCCTTTTTAATTTTCCCTCCCCCACGCTCCAGGGAAATGCCCTCTCGGGGTGCCCTGGTGCTAATCTGCTCAGCCTCAGTCCTCACCTTACCTGATAAGCCAGCTGCACCTGCCCAGCCACTGCCCCCATCACCTTTCTAAGTTGGCTCCTGGTCTCCTCACCTCCCTGCTGACTCTCTCAGTCTCCCCACCCCGCTCCTGCCATTACTCTTCATCATTACAACGTCCTTGGGCCCAGCTCCAGCTCTCTACCTTGGGCCTCTTTCCTCCCTGGAGACGCCCCCAGCCTCCTGGCTCTGTGCCATGGATGCCTGTAGCTCCCCAAGTTCTCTCCAGTCAGACCTCCATGCTCCCCCATCGGGGTGTGCATCTGGACTTAGCTCCTCCACAGCTGATGGGGCTCCCCTCACCTGGGGCTGCCTCACCCGGCCTCCTGGCTGGACGGGGGTGGGGGTGGGGGTGGGGGCAGCTCAGGCCACAGACCTCGGCTGACCTTGACACTGCCCTCTGTCCACTCTGTGTCTCATCCAGAAACTATCCTTCCAGAACTTCTGTCACCTCTGCTGGGGGTGCTGAGTAATGGCTCCCAAAGG
Source organism: Scalopus aquaticus (assembly GCA_004024925.1). Classification (NCBI taxonomy): domain Eukaryota; kingdom Metazoa; phylum Chordata; class Mammalia; order Eulipotyphla; family Talpidae; genus Scalopus; species Scalopus aquaticus. The sequence goes on along the minus strand of PVIJ01021164.1, from coordinate 13,894 downwards.
TGCCTGGCCCTGATGCCTTATGCGGAAATAGTCTTTGCAGCTGTGATGAAGTCTCGTCACGGGGGCGTGATCACGGCTTACCCTGGTGGGTCGAACACCATCCCTCCCCCTTAACTGAGGCCGCCTGCTCTGGGGTCTCCCTGCTCCCCCTGATGGAGGAGACAGCACTTAAAAAAAAGGAATCCCAAGACTAGAACCTGACTCACACAAGGCGGGGCTGGAAGGAATCCGCGTGACCGTTAACCCAGTCATGACCAAAAAGCCTTAGGAGCCAGCGCCTGAGGCTGAGTGAAAGGTGGAGATGTGGAGATCGAGCCCATTGTGGAATCTCCAGTTCCCTTTCCGGTTCTGGTTGGTTGCTCAGGGTCAGCAACAGACAAGCCATGAGCCCTCCCGACTGGAAGAGACTATGTCAGGCGGCCCCTGCTCTGGCTCGGGGCAGCAGCTGGCCTGCCCGCCTGTGCCTCTGCAGGGAGCGGCCTGCCCGCCTGCGCCTGACGTGCGTGCGCCAGGCCGGGGCTTCTCTTCACTGACCTCCCTCAGCAGGGCAGCTCTCCTCAGGACTGCCCGCCCGCCTGCACCATGCAGGCCTCTCAGCAAACCTGTCCCTTTTGGGGCAGCTCTTCCTGCCTGCTCGTGTCTATACAAGCGTCCTTTACTTCCCTGTCCCTTCCCCTAATAAACCTGTTCTTTGAGTATAACTGAGTCTGTCCCGTGGAGAAACTCAGCACAGGCTGCTGAAGGGGAGCTGTGGTAAAACCTTTCCCAGAGGGAACCCAAGGACCCCGATCTCCATCAACCCCAAAAAACGCTATCACCTCTGTGTTCTCAGTCTGGCCACAAACCCAGCCGGGGGAATCTTTCTGGAACAATGAGATCATGCTAAAAGACCTGCACTGGCTTCTGAGCACCCTGAGAATCAAACCCAGTCTCGCTAGTCTTCAAGGCGCTGCCTGACAGGGTCTCACCTATCCTCCGGGTGCTGACAAGAGGCCTACCTGAGCCCACCTGAGTACTGCAGTCAGGGAGGCGCCCCAGAGTGTGCCATCCCCTCCCCCACCGCACCAGGGCAGCAGAGAGGGTACCCTGGGGTCAGCACCCAAAGAACTCCAGGCTTCTTAATTTACCTTCCATCTCCCACCGGGCGGGCATGGCACACATTCGGTGCTCAGCCCCGGGAGTCCATGATGTAAGGATCTCTGAGAAGCTCGGGACCCCGAGAAAGGTCCCAAGAGCTCTGCGTGGACTGCAGCATCCTCGCGTGAACCTGGGAAGCTAGAACTTTGACTCCCGTTTTACAGCCAAGAAAACTGAAATACCAGAAACCACAGGAAGTTCCTGTATAGCCTGGGGTGGGGGCCTCGGAGCCGGGCTCTGCCCCTGCACCCCACCGGCCCACCGGACCCTCAGCCGTGCCCTTCGGAACCTCACGTTCAATGCTTTCTATTTCTTCCTTTTCTGTTTGCCCCCCCAGCACTGAGCCAGCGGGCCTCAGGCCTTCACGTGCCACTTGGGGGGTGTTAAGTAAGGGCAGGTTCTAGGAGCTGTGGGGAGGCCTTGAATCCCTGGGTCCGAGGACTGAAGGCCAGGGATGGCCTTCTCGCTGGGGACCTGAGCGGCTCTGATCCTAGAAGTCACACCCCAGTAGTGCGGAGAGGAGCCTAAGGTGTTAGTTTCTGGGGGCGCCCCACCTGCCTGTCTGGAGTGGTGGTGACGCCTCCAAAGGGTGGTCTGCGTGGTTCATTGACGTAAAACCCCTAAAAAGCTCAGGACAGGTCCCGATACGGGAAGAGCCAAATCGGCAATATCTTAGCTACTATGACTCGTTGTTATTCTTCCCCGGATACTGCCCGACCTGCAGCCGCACTTCCTCTGTGCTTCAGTGTCCTGGTCTGGGCAAGAGACTTTTAGAGGTTATGTCTGAACATCCTCAGGCAGCTTAGGGGAGCGCTGTATCCCCTGGAGATCAGTGGGAAGAGAAGGGTTCTGTGGGGTTCACAATAGTGTCTCCCGCTGGGCCTCCAGGGGTCTGGGACAGAGCGTCTCCCAGCAACCCCCCCCAGAAGCCTTTGGGGGGAGGGGGTCAGGTGACCAGGGCCTGGATAGGGGTCTCTGGTTCCGCGAGTCCACAGGCTGGCCCGCTGGTTCTGAGGGTTGGAGCAGCTTGTGCCAGACAAAGACTGGGGCCCCAGCGCCCTCTGGTGGCCAAATACTTGGGCTCCAGCGAGAGGAGAAGTGGCCCAAGGTGGGACTTCCAGACCAGCGTTTGTTCTCAAGTCCTGGGTGGTAGGAAGATGAGGCATCAGGACCCCAAGAGGGACTTTCCCTGTGTCCGAAGAGGTCAGGGTGTCAAGACTCAAAAAGACTCCCCTGTAGCCCTCTTGCCCCCGAGTCTGGGTCGGGAGCCTCCGCCTGCTCTAGCAAGCCCCTGCGCCCCTATCCTGGCCCTGGGCCCTGAGCCATCGTCTGGGCCGCCTCTGCCCTTGGTGTTCATTGTGGGGTGAAGGGTTTGTAACCCGGTGAACTGTGCGCTGAGGGTCCCACCGTGGGGACTCTCATACTGCAGAAGTCAGGGAGTGTGCTGTCAATGTCCCCCACTTTTTTTTTTGCCTTAAAGCTTTCGCTGCAAACCCTCTGTTGGGAAAAGGGTCTCCCCTCCTTCAGGTTGCCCAAGTGTCCATGTATGGGAGGGCACAGCCAGAGCTCACCTTCCTCTCTCCCCCATGTTGGTTGTGTGCCCCAGAAGCCAGACAGTGGAGGAGAGCCAGGGAGCCCACTTAATTGATTTATTTAACAAATAATCACTGAGCACCTTCTATTTTCCAAGCCCTGTTCTAGGCACTGAGGAGACCGGAGTGGGTGGGACAATAATCCCCATCGAGGTGATATGCTAAATAGAGTGTAACGTGATGACAAACTATGGTAAATGTTGGGAAAAAAATAAAGCATTTAAGAGGATCGAGAGTTACGGGGGATGCTATTTTAGCTGAAGTTGTCTCCAAGGAGGTAACATTTAATAAGAAATTCTAATAAAGGGCGGGCTGGGTCTATGAGGGAACATCAGGTGCAAAGTTCCTGAGGCTGAAGCAGGGCTGGAATGTTCCGGAAAAAGGAAGGAGACCGGTGTGGCTGCAGTAGTTAGCCACCGGAAGGAAGGCCAGAGATGAGGTCAGAAACGTGATGGGGACTGGAAAGGGGTTCCAGTAGGGCCCTGAGAGGATAGTGGGGAATTTGCAATGAACATAATTCTGAAGTCAGTGCGGGTTTGGCTGGAGCCAGAGAGCGGGGTGATGCCACCTGTTTCAGGCGACCCACGCTGGCCGCCAAAGAGGAGACAGAGGCTGTCCAGGCAGGAACGACACTTTCAGGTAATGGTGGACAAGACCGGGGGTTGGCCATGAAAGAGCGAAGAGTGGATTGTGGATCTCTTTTTGACTGTAGAGGTAATAGGATTTGCTGACGGGCGTGTGTGTGTGTGTGTGTGTGTGTGTGTGTGTGTGTGTGAGAGAGAGAGAGAGAGAGAGAGAGAGAGAGAGAGAGAGAGAGAGGGAGAGAAAGATCGAAGATGATTAATTGCATTTAGAACAAATCCCCCCCTTTTAAATAATGGCCTGCAAGGCCCTCGGTGATCAGGACCTTGCCCTCTCCTCAGCCTTGTCCCCCACTGCTTTCTGCTCCAGTTCCACTAGCTTCTTGCTGATCTGTGAACATGTCAGGTTTGCCCCCCTTTATCCTCAAATTGGTAGGTGGCAACTTCTCAGGTCTCAGCTCCACTGTCACCTCTTCAGAGACACCACCCACTCCTTTCTAGCACATCACTCTCAAACGATCTCGTCAATTTCTTTCTTTTATTTTCTCTCTTTTTTTGTTTAGCATCTATCTTTCGTCACTAGAATGTCAAGTCCTTGAGGGAGAGACTTTGTTCGGTCATCGCTGTATCCCCGGCGCCTAGAAGGGCAGGGAGCACATAGCAGGCGCTTAATAAGTGAACAAAGGCGCTGACTAGTCCTTGTGCTTGCCCAGGCTGGCTTATACAGAAGAGACACCCAGGCAAGCAGACCTAGATACGCGACAGAGCCTAGGGTCACCCACACGCCCTGGGGAGCCCCAGAAGCCAGGGGCCACCTGCCCCTGCGCCCACAGCCCCTGGAGGGTGGAGAGCTGGAGTTGGGAGGGGCGCACCCCCACGGCGGAGGGAAGGATGCTCTGGGGCGAGTCCAGCCCCGCCCTGTATCTTCAGTAGCCAATGAGCGCGCCGCCTTCCCGAAGCCCCCTGGGACGTGTAGTCCGGAGAGGGGCGCCCTCGGGCGCCGTCGCGCGCCCCTAGACTCCACGTCCCGTCGTGCGCCGGGAGGCGCGGGGATTGGCCGAGCCCCGCCCCCGGCCCGCCCCGCTCCGCTCGCGCCGCAGCCCCAAGAATGAATGAAATCGTAGCGCGCTGGGCGGCAGAGCGGGCGGCGCAGGCCGGGCTGGGCCCGCGCGCGGCGGCAGCGGCGCCCCGGGCCGGAGGCGGCCCAGCCGAGCTGGCCATGGCCACCGCCATTCAGAACCCGCTCAAGTCGTGAGTGTCCCCACCGACCACGTCCCTCCGTCCTGACACCCCCATCTCAGCCCTTCCCCCCGCCCTCGCAGGGGAGGGGGACTCAGCGCGGGGATGGTAGTTGAATGGGGGCGCCCAGCGCGCCCCCCACGCCCCTGGGGGGTTCACCACCCCCTGTTGCCCCCTGGGGTTGGGGGCGGGAGCCCCTCCTGGGTCACGGTGGCACCTCTTCTTTGTCGCTGTCAGTGAAGGAATGTGGCGCGGGCTGGGGGGTGGCGGAGGCCGTTTCCCCACCCAGAGTGGGGGTAGGGGCTTCCCTCTCCTCCACCTCCATCTCTCCTCCAACAAGTCTCTGGGGTCGCAGGCCCTGCCTCAGCGTGGAGCCGGGAGCACGAACGCCTAAGTCCAGCCTCGGTCTCCGGGGTCTCCACCACCCTCTCTCCGCCCGTCAAAGCACCTTTCTCTCTTCCCTTTCTCTGGGGACCTCGGCCCCGCGCGACCACAGGCTAGGAGCTGAGACGTCGGGAGCCCCCGGTTGGATCCCTGATGTCCCTTTCCCTCCCCGGGTCTTCAGGTCCTAGGAACCCCGACACCCCAGCCAGCTTAGAACGTGGGGTCCCTCCCTCTCCCCGCCCATACAAATCTACCTCGAGCGTCTCCCATCCCCTGGGGACAGGGTGCCTCGGGAGAGGGTGCTGAGAGCTCCCTCAGTCTCCAGGGATTCCCTCCCTTTCTCCCTCGGCGTCCCTCCTCCGTGCCTTAGCTTCCTTCGGGGCCCATGGCCCGGAACCCGGACGCCGGGTTTCGAGCCTAGCCCCCTCCCACCCTCCCCTCTTAGCCGCCCCTCGCTCTCTCCACCTCTCCTTCCCTCGCTCTCTCCACCTCCGTCGCTCCTGCCTCGGGACGCCGGACTCCCGGGTCCCGGCGCTCCCCACCCCCCTTCCCCCGGCGGTGACAGCGGGCTCTGAGTGACAGCGCGCGGCCGCTCCCGCCCCCCTCCCTCCCAGCTGGCGAGCGCGGCGCTCCCCTCCCCCTTCTCGCGGGCCTGGAGGAGGCGGCGCGGGGCGAGCGCTGGCGGCGCTGCACAAAGGGGCCGGGGCGACCTCCACACCCTTCCCCCAACCCCCTGCGCTCGCCGCCTTGACCTTGAGCAGCGGGGGTCGAGATAGTGGGGAGGGGGAAGGGCCCGAGAGCCCTTCGCGAGGGTTGTGACTAGGGGGCTGGACCAAAGACCCCCCACCATTGCATCTGGTGGGGGGGCGGGGAACTGGGAGCCGGGGAGGGTTTATAGGCACGCCTACACGTGTGGCTTGCAGTGAGTAAAGGGGGGTTTGGAGAGGCCATATAATCCTGAGGTCAGTGTGAGATGGTGACAGCTCTTCTGCTTCCTACTCACTCTAAATCTCCCTATGAGGGGCACCCTCAAAGCGACTGGACGGGGTTCCTGCACACGGTGGTGGGTATAGGCGCCCACTCCTCACTCTGACCCTAGCCCAGACCTCTTGTGGGAGGGAGAGGGCAGTCCATTGCCGGAACACTGTTTGGGGGAGCGAAGAGGGAGTACTGGGGCCCATCTTTGCTCACCTTCAGAGGTCTGCAGCAGGAGGGTCGGACTCATTGCTGAAGAGATGTCAGAGTCAAATCCCCTTGGGAGTGGGAGGCTGGAGGGTGCCAGAGTTGACAGCTGGCTTTGGAGCCCCAACTTGAAGCCATAATTTCCACCTCAGTTTTACCACCTGTGAATTGGGGAGTCGTAACAGTTCTTATCATCTCGTGGGGCTGTAGTGACCTCAGGAAAGCACTTAGCACAGAGCCTGCCCCTGCATGCTGAGATGGTTACAGCAGCACCAGAGTTGATTTCTATTGGGGGCCAGTTTCCACATGGGGCACCAGTGGGGACAGAAGGATTATTGGGACAGGGGAGAAAACTGGGAGTTCAGGAGTGGGAGAGAAGTCTGGGAGGTGACTGGGCATGAGGAAAAGGGGAGACCTTCAGGTGTCAGCCTGGGTCTGGGGCAGAATCCCACTGTGGACAGGGCCTCTGGGGAGGTGACAGCGGCTTTACACTCAGGCTCCAAAGTGATGAACTTAACCAGGGTTCCTGGGTGGGGCAAGAGTGAGCCAGGGTGTTTGAGGCTATAGGTGTGGGGAGCAAATGTAAGAGGGTGCTTTGGGGGATCTGTGGGAGGTGAGAGAGGAAGGTGGCAAGGGCACTCTCCTGGCTGAGCTGCTGCTTCCTGGGGGCAGGGCTTACTGTGGACGAGGTGGGGGGCAGGCCACTGCAGGGGCCAGACTGAGTGTGGGAAAGCCAGCACCCTGACTTGCTCCTCTTGTCACCTACCCTGGGCCAGATGTGAAGCAGAGGCCCCCTCCTTCATATTTGGGGGGACCATCAAGGCCTTACCTGGGGAGTTCATGGAAGGGGTCTAAAGCTGGAGCCGTGTGTGTGTGTGTGTGTGTGTGTGTGTGTGTGTGAGAGAAAGAGAGAGAGAGACATGATGGGTGCAGGAGGCCTTGAAGGGGTCTTTCACCAGGAAGGGGGACAGTGTGAGTATCCATACACACAAGAGGTGAAAGCCAGTATGCCTCTCAGTCTGCTGTAGCGCCCCCTAGGGGACAAGGACATTTGTGGCCCCTGCATTGTCTGAAACCTGAACAGAGATTTTGGAGGGGGCCTTCTGGGTGTGTGCTGGGAGAGACTGTGTATAACAGGGTGTGCCAGTTACCTCTCTGGGAATCCCTCAGGGACAGTCAGTGGGCCACCGTGAGAGAGAGGAGGAGGTGAGGCCTGCTTGTGGACAGTCTTCTGGGTGTGTGACTCTCCCCCAGTCCTGCTCTCAGACTGCTGCCAGCTGCTCAGGCCTGGTAACTTCACCTGCCAGTGCCTCAGATTCCTCATCTGGAAAATGGGGGTAATAACAGCATCACCTGAGTGTCATTATGACAATTAAGTGACAGTTAATCCTTGCAAAGCACTTGGAACCCCGCATGGTTCAAAGCCTGCCTGTGCTCATTACCTACATTCATTTGACACAGATTTATTAAGCACCTATTATGTGCATTGAGTTCTCCTTTCCAGTGAGGGTTAGCGAGGAGCATTTCACATCTTAGTACATGTCAGATCCTCTTTGTGGAATGAATCAATTTATTGAGCACCTACTACTACCTACCAGGGGCCCTTTAAAACACTTGACCCATATTTAGTCATTTAATCCTCACAACAATCCCTGGAGGCCTCACCCTCATTTTACAGATGGGAAAACTGAGTCCCACAAGGTTAAGTCTTTAGCCGGAGGGCACTTGGCCACCAAGTGACAGCCGGGATTTGAACCCTGGAGGTGGCTGTACCTTTTAGCTTGCACAGCTGCTGCCAGGCCTGCCCAAGAGGTGGAGCTGGACAGGGTCACCGTGAAGGTGACAGCCCAGAGGGGACCGGATCGGATCGGGTTTTCAGGAGCCTGCGGAGAAGAAGGGACAAGAGTGGGGGAGGGGAGTGAGCCACGTGTCGGGCTAGAGCAAGGACACGTTGGTGGCACATGAGTGTGGCACCTGTAGGGTGTCTCTGAGTCTCCTGGCACTGAAGTGTGCGTGTGCGTGTGAGTGTAAATGCATGTGAGTCTGCGTGGAGGTGTGGGAGTGCGCGTGAGTCCCTGTGGGAGGCTGTGAGTAGTCCTGCGAATGTGTAAACCGCCGCGTGTGGGCGTGCGCTAGTCCAGGTGTGCACGTGTGAGTGTCTGCCCCGGAGACCGGCGTGTAACGAGGGAGCGTGTGTGAGTGACAGTGCGTGCTCCCGGGCCCAACCTCGGCTCCCCCTTTCCCGAGGGGTCCCGCCGGCCCCCAGACTTGGGACTACCACTCCCAGCATGGCCCGGGCGGGCCCGCCCCGCCGCGGTGATTGGCTGTGACCCCCGTGCTCCCGCCCCCCGGGAATGAATGGATGGGCGGCCTCAGTGCCCGCCCGAGCGCTGGGAGGACCGACCCGGCGGGGACCTGCTGGGGGCAGGACCTGGGGAGCAAGATGGCCACGGTCATTCCCGGACCCCTGAGGTGCTGCGGGGCGGCGGGGGGCAGGGCGGGGGCGCGGGTGGGTCTGCGAGGGCGTGTGTGTGTGTGGCGGCTGGGGGTGGGGCCGATGGGGTTCCTCGGGGGCTGTCACCGTGTGCGGAGCTGCGCGGGGGTGCGAGTGTGTGACTGTGGATCTCTGGCAAGAATGGTGTCCGACGCGCAGCTGTGGACGGAGCGCAGGGCGTGGGGGGAACTTCAGGTCCGTTTCGGGGAAAGGGGTCACGTCCCGCCCTGCAGCCTCGGGGCTGCCAGGAGCCTGAAATGGCCTGGGCATGCGGGGGTCTTGGCAAACTTGGTGAAGCCTCCACTACCTTTGTCTTGGGATGTGGAGTGCGTGTCAGTAGTGTGTGTGTGTGTGTGTGTGTGTGTGTAACAAATGTGTGTGGGCATGTGTTTAATTTCTTTTATTCTATACCAGGCATCTTTGGATATTTGGGTCTTTGAGTGTATGTACACATCCCTTGAAACTGCATCGTTCGTGTTGTGTGTTTTTAGATATGTAGGTGTACGTGTACTTGTGTGTAAATTTGGTGGATATGGGTGCATTTGTCTCTTTCTATGTTGCATATGTGTGTATCTTTGTGTCTTTGAATATATGGTATTTCAGATGTTGGTTTCTATGTTGTGTATCTCGGGGAATGTGTGTGTGTGTCCTGTGTGAATATGCCTGATTGCATTGTATAGTGTGTCTGGATGTAGTGTGTGTGTGAGATTTGTGTTGTTTGGACATGTGTGTAAGTGCAGAGATGAGTAGTTGATCTCTATAGTTCTCCTTCAACATTTGTGTATGTGTATTTTTGGATGCCTGAGTGCAAGTATGGTGTGTGATCTGTTTGCATATTGTGTATCTTTGTTGTATGTCTTTGGATATGTGGTGTGTTTGTGTGTAGACAGAGGTGTGTGATCTGTTTCTACACTATGTGACTTGGGATGTTTGTGTTTTTCAGTAGGTATTTGAGTGTGCCCGGATGTGAGATGTGTCTGTTTCTCCTTTGTGAGTCTTGGGAGATACCTCTCTTTGTGTGTGAATCCTGCACGACTGTGTGGTTTGTTTGTGTTGTATTTGGCTATGTGCACATATGGATGAGTTCGGGTGCATTTTTGTCTGTTGCTGTATTGTGTGTATCTATTCAGGGACTGAAGCTTTGCTTGAGTCCCAGGTCTGGGGCTCTTAGGCCCAGGAGGGGAGAGGTGAGGTTGGAGGGCTTGACCCACCCATTTCCCTGCTGGGGGCCGGGGAGGGGTGCCGGCGACCCGCTGGCCTGGCCTTGCTGACAGCCACCCTCCGCTCGCCCGCCCCGCCCCTCGCAGCCTAGGCGAGGACTTCTACCGGGAGGCCATCGAGCACTGCCGCAGCTACAACGCCCGCCTGTGCGCCGAGCGCAGCCTGCGCCTGCCCTTCCTGGACTCGCAGACCGGTGTGGCCCAGAACAACTGCTACATCTGGATGGAGAAGACCCATCGCGGGCCCGGTACCGCCGGGAGGCCGGGTGGGCGGGGCGACGGCTTTGCAACCACTGGCTGACCACCCTTCTCACTCCAGGCTTGGCCCCGGGACAGATCTACACGTATCCCGCCCGCTGTTGGAGAAAGAAACGGAGACTCAACATCCTGGAGGATCCCAGACTCCGGCCCTGCGAGTACAAGATCGGTGGGTGGGGCGCTGCGGGGGCGGGGGCTTTTGCCCCGCACAGGCTCTCAGGAGGTGGGGTTGCCAGCGTGTGTCTGAGCCTCCTCTGTTGGGGTGTGCCTGGGTGTGGCCCACGAGTCCCCAGCTCTGAGTTTCGCATCTTCTGCCTGGGCCCTGGGGTACTCCAGGGCAGGCTGTCTGCTGTGTCCAGGTGTATGGGGTGCTGGCTCTCCCTCGTGGTGGGTGAGCGGCCGAGGGGTGCCTGTGTGTGTCTGGACGTGTTAGTGTGTCCGACTGTACCTCTTTCCACTTGTATGGGAGTGGGTCTGCCTCTTTTCCCAGCTGTTTCCAAGTGTGTTAGAATAAGAAGGCCTGTTTCTCTTGCGTCTGGTCTACCAGGGCATGTGGCTCTTCCCAAGTGTGTCTGGGCATACTGGGGTGTCTGGCTGTCTCTTCCCAAAGACACTTTGGGGTGTCTGGGAGACTCTCTCCCTACGGTGCCTGGTATACTAGGTGCATTCCATCCCGCGTGACCTGGTCATCAGTGTCTGCCCTTACCGCTCCTGAGCACTACTCCCGTTGAGAACCATCAGTGTCACTGTCCAGGTGTATCCCTGGGGCAGTGTGGATCCAGGTGTGCTGGGGTGTCTCCCTGACTATGTCCCTCTGGGTGTGTCTGGCTGCCTCAGAGGAACTGTGTACCTCCCTTGTGTCCAGGTGTATCCATGAGTGATTCTCTCTAGGTGTGCCTGGAGCGCCCCTGTGTTGTGTCCAGGTGTACTGGGTCCGGCTGTGCCTTCCCTGCGTGGGTCTGCGTGTATCTGACGGCCTGTCTCTTTCTGAGCGTCTCTGGGTGTATCCAAGCATCTGGATGTTTCTTCTGCGTGTCTGGGTGTATCCAAGCATCTGTTTCTGTCTCTTCTGAGTGTCTAGATGTATCTGCGTGTCTGTCTGTCCCCGGGATCTGTCTGTACTTTCCCTGTGATGTCCGTGGGCCCCACAGCATCCAGGTGCGTGTGGGGGTCTGGCTGGGGTGTCCCCCACATATCTAGGTGGAGGTGAGGGCCTGGCATGGCACTTCCTCAGTGTGTGTGAGTGTGTCTGAGCATCTGACCGCCTCCCCAGTGTGTGTGGCACGTCCTGTGTCTGGGGCGGCTGCGTGTGGGAAAGCCTCTTCCCTCCTGCAAAGCACATGTCCTCCCACCTGGGCAGTCTGACCCTGAGCCCTCTCCCCAGACTGTGAGGCGCCCCTGAAGAAGGAGGGCGGCCTCCCCGAAGGGCCGGTTCTTGAGGCTCTACTGTGTGCTGAGACGGGGGAGAAGAAGATCGAGCTGAAGGAGGAGGAAACCATTATGGACTGCCAGGTAGGGCTACTGCAGGGACCCCAGCGGCTCTGTCCCCCCGACTTCCGCACTGGCACATGCCATTCCTGCTCTGAAATCTCCCCTGGCTCCTAGGACTTTGGGGCACCCCAAGTCTCCATCCTCCCAAGTTTCATCTCTTTTTGGAACACCTCCTGACTTGTCTTGCTACTCCCAATCTCCAGCTCTGCCCAGAACTCCCTCAAGGCAGAACAATGCCCCCCACTTTCTTGACCGCCATCTCCTTCTCCTGGTGCCAGAAACAGCAGCTGCTGGAGTTTCCGCACGATCTCGAGGTGGAAGACCTGGAGGACGACATTCCCAGGAGGAAGAACAGGGCCAAAGGAAAGGTAGCGCCCCAAAGCGTCTCCCCATCACCCCTAATCTCACTCACAGGCACCATGGCCAGACCCTGCTCCAGTTTCACCTCATTTAATCCTCAGAGCAGCCTGACGGGGAAGGGGATTTTAGACTCATTTTACATGTGGGGAAACTGAGGCCCAGCCAGGGCAGGGCCCTTGCCAGGCAGAGGCTGCAGCAGGCCGGGGTGGCCTTCACACTTGTGCTGCAATGAGGAAACGGCACCCGGTTACTCAGGGCCGCAACTCGACTTTCCAACCCAGATGACGCCTGTGGGTTCCCCCCCTTTCGTGGCCCCTCACTCCCGACTCCCCCCCAGGCATATGGCATCGGGGGGCTCCGGAAACGCCAGGACACCGCTTCCCTGGAGGACCGAGACAAGCCGTATGTCTGTGATAGTGAGTCCTTCTGGAGAGGGGGAGGAGAGCCCCCCGGCCCCCTCCCTCCTGTTCTGGACCCTGGTGGGGGGCACAGGCCTCTGGCAGGGTGGGGGGTGTGATCTGGAGGCTGAGGCGGCTGAGGCGGCGTGGACTGGGGGGGTTGACCCCCTCCCCGCTCGCTCTCCAGTCTGTGGGAAACGGTATAAGAACCGGCCTGGGCTCAGCTACCACTACACCCACACCCACCTGGCCGAGGAGGAGGGGGAGGAGAACGCCGAACGCCACGCCCTGCCCTTCCACCGGAAAAACAACCATAAACGTGAGCAGGCGGCGGTGGGGGGGTGAGGGGCCCTGGGAGTGGGGGCTGAGGAGCGGGGCGGTGGGGGCACATCAGACATTTCTGGAAGATCTCCAGCTCGGCGGTCCCCTCCCCCCACCGACCATGGGGATGCTGGCTCTGGGTTGCCATGGCAACCAACCATCTCTCCCTCGCTCCCGGCCGGGCGTAATATTTCTGGGTCTGATTTATTGTTTCAATTAGAGCTTGGGGAGGGGGGTGATAGATGACTCCCCTCCCTCCCTGCCTCCCTCTCGCCCTCCTCTGCTGCGCTTTGGCCCAGGGGCAGGGGCTCTGGCCCGGGAGCCCTTGGCATCGGCCCATGTCCATCCCGTGCCAGCCTTGACAGCTGAGTGCTGGGGGAGAGCGGGGGAGGCGCAGCCAAGGAGAAATCCTCTTCCCACCCACCCCTGGCGGGATAGGGCAGTCTGTTCGTCTTACCCACCGCACACCCAGGCACCTCTGTTCCGAATTTCTCTTTGGAATGTCTGTTTCCGTCCCAGAGCCTGCCAGTGCGATCTACCCAGGGTTGCTCTCGCCGGGCTCGAGGGCCGCCTGGGAGAGAGCTTGTGGGCGGCGAAGCAGAGGCCTCCTCAGGCTGCAGTCGCCAAGTCTTACCTAATAGAAGGGATGATGGGTCAGTTGTCCCAAAGAGTTGGGGGGGTCCTGATGAAAACGATCTGACCCCCTTTGGCTACTGGCCCCAGCCTGGCGTAGCTACCTCCTCCCCAGCTTCCCCGTGCCTGGACCCGGGCCCCCCACTGCTGAGGCCAGGCAGGTGGAGGCTGCCTATGGTGAGCCCCTCTCTCTGTCTTCCCACCCCCAGAGTTTTACAAAGAATTGGCCTGGGTCCCTGAGGCACAGAGGAAACACACAGGTAGGGCCGCCTCCCTGTGCCCCTAATTCTGCAGCAGCCTTTGTCTGGGCGCCCCCTGCCCGCGCCCACCAGCCCAATGTCTTTCAGCCAAGAAGGCCCCCGACGGCACTGTCATCCCCAATGGCTACTGTGACTTCTGCCTGGGTGGCTCTAAGAAGACAGGGTGTCCCGAGGACCTCATCTCCTGTGCCGACTGTGGGCGATCAGGTGATACCCCACCTGAGGTTTCTGAGGACCATGGTGGAGAGCAGCCCAGGCTAGGAGGATAGGAGGCAGGGAAGACTTGGGGGGACCCAGAGCATCTCAGGGGCACTGAGGATAACCAGAGCGGGGCGGGGGTGGGG